>JAOXYB010043415.1:0-12637 GCA_028565635.1 Phoronis ovalis | reverse complement strand
TATATATACTATAGTTAAGTTACTTAGTAATATTTTTAACCTTGCAGATCCACAACATAGTGTAAACAAACGTTTAGTGTTCTCACATGCTTCAAAAACCAAGCAGTTGCAGACCTTTATAGAGTCTAACATTTATCACAGACAAGGTATGGCTATATCAGTATTTAACTGAGTGTGTGTTATTTGCTAATTTCTCTTGCTGAATAAATGCTCTATTTATATAAAACGAGAAGAGCATATACTAGTTAAGTATAAAATTATGTGTTGATATATTCTCATTAAATAATAACTTCACGTCAAATATATGGTGGCCGTTGTTATGTATTAGTTATGTTTCCAGGTAAGATGTAGATTTCTATACATTGGGAATTTTTTTAAAGCAGCCAAAAGGTTTTAATTCACTGTTGGTTACTCCATTTGTGTGCAGTATTTCCATTTATAGAAAGATAAAATCATGTGCTTGTTCATTTTGTAGGTTTTGTGTATGGAGCCAAAGAAAATCGCCGTCTTCAAATATTCATTGATGATCTAAACTTGCCAAAGAAAGATATGTATGGAGTGCAAAGAGTTAACGAGGTAATACATGCTGTTGTCTACTGCCACTATGTTTGTCATTTCTTACATGTATTAGCTGTTAAAGTTAACGCAATGTTTGTTTCTTATTTTGTTGTTTACTAGTAAAATTTCAGCAGGATGTGGTTATAGGGTTCTTATTTAGAATGAATACTTCAGTTGAAATTTATTTATGACCAAATTAACAGTTCAATACAATATTTTATTGCTGACACTTCTGGAGAATCCACTTTCATTTATTATATTTCTGAATTAGATCTTTAATTATATATATATTTGATAAAAGCAGAAACAAGCCTTGCTACTTGCTATATAATTGGTTAATTCTTCTTTTTAGCTACTGAGACAGCTTTTGGATAGCAGAGTTCTGTGTACTCTGGAAAAACCATTTGAATGGCATACTGTCGAAGGGCTGGTCATTTTCTCTGCAATGACAATTAGCCCGTATGCTAGCATGGGTAATCAAACATTGGACCCCAGGCTTATGGTGAGAACTTAGACATTTTATTTTATAGAGATAATGACATGTCTTGTATTACAACAGTCAATAAGATAAGATATACAAAATGCTTTTTAAAGTTCTACTAGCTAGCAATTAGCAAAACAGAAAATTTCTGTTATCCAAACTCCAATGCTGGTAAAAATCAATTGTTTTTTGTTTTTCATTTTTGTGTATTTTATTAACTGGTTGATGTAAAGATTGTTTCAAAACAATCGTTAATTGTTCATATCAGTTCAGTGAAATAATTTTTTTTGTCAGCAATATTTGTCAATAAAAAACTTCAATTTAATGTTTTGTAGAATTTGATGTTCACTTGATCTCAGTCTTGATTATGACACATGTCTGAGATTCTATGCTGAATAACCATATTTTATTTGCATTTCAGCGTCATTTTGCAGTACTAAATTTACCAGGGTGTAGCAAAGATTCCGTCAAAACTGTAGTAAAAGGTATCCTAGAAGCTAACATGCTTCAAAATGATCATCCTGGTTTGGACATTGATTTGCATAACAGTATAGTTGATGCATCTGTAAGAATTCTCACTGCAGTCCAGAAGACCCTGCGACCTAGCCTTATGCCTGGAAGATACCATTACTTGTTTACTTTGAAAGATCTTACCACTTGTTTTCAGGTTGTTTGTTTTACCTTATGTCAATTGTAAAAGGTTTTTTCACAAGAAAGTCAAGTTTGCTATGTGAGTGCATCTTCTACAGGATTTTTGTGTAAATAGATCACACTGAGGATGCATATTAGTATTTTGCATTTAACTTTACTGGGCAATGAAATTTTAGGAAGTCATTATCTCAAAGTTATATTTAAACTATGCCTTATGGTTAATGCGAATTATCATTTTTTTCCACTTTTTTTCATAAAATGATAAGTCTGTTTTACATCATACATTTATCAGAATGTTTGATTTAGAAATTTCACAAGAATTTATTTTTTTATTTCTCATATGTGAGTTTTAGTTAATATGTACCACTTTAATATCACATCTTTGAGAATGTTTTTGTGCTGCATACATTATAAGTGTTATTTGATTGCAACAGGGTTTGAAACGACTAGTAGATGAACACAGAGCTGAAGAGCATATGGTAATATCACTATGGCATCATGAAATACAACGCATAATGAAAGATAAACTGTGCAGAACATCAGACATCAACTGGTTTGAAGGAACTCTGGAACAGATTGTCAAGGAGGTGGGTGTAACCAAAGTCAGAAGATACTGCCTCCAGCAATGTACTGTCTCTTCTCATTTTGATACATTTAAATGCTATGATTGTATATGGCATTTAGTTGTGGGGTCACATTTGATAACTTTACTTATAAGTTTATGTCAGACTTTTGCTGTTGTGTTAAACATTAGTCATTAGATTCATGTTAACATGCAATTTTATTTGATTGCCTCTTTTGCTTCTTAATTGTTGCTATTAAAAGTTTAATGGCTTAAAAATGTTCCAACTGTAGAGAAGGGTGATGGAGAAGAAATGTGATTTAATTTGTTTTCAATTGTAGACTTGGCAAAATCTTGAGAATGATCTTCACCAACATTTTGTCACTTTCCCTATTGACACTCGTCTGTACAACCGACCAGTGACTTCTATGACCAAAAAAGAAATTCGTTTGATGTTACAACCAGTATCAGAATTGAAAGAAGTGCATTCTTGCTTAACTGCTCATCTTACTCGCTATAATGAAGAGTTTGGCAATGTTGAACTGAAAATTATGCTAAGTGACCATGTAATTCAACACATTATACGTATGCACCGAGTATTAAGCTTTCATCATGGGTGAGTACTCACGGTAAAAGTGGGCCTTGTTTGATTTTCAAAAACAATTTATTAGGTTTTCTTGTTCTTATGGTAATTTATCACTACATACAAGTTCCACTTTTTATAAATATAGACTTGTCTGGTACATATTTGTTTGTATTTCGAAGGAATACTTAATATTGTAATAATATGAAATGTTCTGTTCATCATATACAGTAGCTTAGAACTAATGCTAACTACACAGTAAGGTATGCTAATGTTAGTAAATAGTCTACATAATTATCTTAAAGTCAGTAAAAAATGTTTCTTTTGTACTAATAATATTAGTATGGGGCTTCATCTCTAATAAATACCTGATGCTTAGTTTTTGCATTATATGTACTGAGTTGTTCTTACCTTTCAAAATTGTTTACTAAGAGATTGGGTATTATGTTCAACCTTCTATTGAATGCAGTGGGGAAAATAATGTAGATAACACAGAACACTCGTAAATGGGAGACTTGCTAGCTATGGTTATTTAATGGATGCCAATGTAAGTCATACTTTGTTCCTTCTTTGAGAATATGAAACACACATTATTTAAATAATGTTTTCTTTTAGTGGTAACTTTTTATTCATTGGTGCAGTTGGCACTCACCTCACCACATTATGCAAACTGGCATTACATGTGGCTGATTTACCACTTCACCAAGTAGACACGTTGAAACAGAATACATTCTTTGATGGACTAAGATCTGCTGTAAGAGAGAGTGGATCAGAAGGGAAGCTACTGGCTCTTATGTTTTGTGTAAGTTAATAAAAGATTGCGCAAGTAACAACTTGTTACTCAGAGTTCGGATTTAAATCAAAATCCTGACATGATGTATTTTCTGCAAAATGCTGTACATTTAAATTGGCAACAAATGTACATAACATTTTTGATTTTTTCTTTGGATACCTAAATTTGTGCTTCTTGATGACTGTTACATATATAGTGTTAAATACAATCATGTCCAAAATCATTGCAGCTAATCTGTCAAATGATGCAAATCAGTTATTTTTCATACTTTGCTTGAGATGTGACAGAAGTTTTTTTGATAGCCAACTTTCTATTCAATGCTCTAGAGAAGACATTCAAAATGTTTTTCTGAATACTAGCAATTGTATCCTATTACTCATTGTTACAGGCTCGTGATCTACAGGATGAAATGTACCTAGATGCTATCAATAGTATTCTAGTTTGCGGTGAATACCCTCACCTATTCTCTAATGATGAACTGGATGGTCTTCTGCAGGTAAAACTGTTTTAGTGTTTTATCTTTTAATAACAAAGAACAATTTATAATAAGTAAAAAGAAACAAATATAAAGTTTGCAAGAAAGGCCTTAGTATGTCGATCTAGGATGCAAGAGTTGCGTGTAAATTTTAAATTCTAAAAACATAATTATGAATAAATTATTGTCTGTAACTATACAAAAATTAATCTTAGTTTTTGTTTTATTATTAAAAATTTTCTTCTGATTTAATTATATATCAAACTTAAATTTAATTTTTGTAAGGTCATTGTATGTTTTGCTTTCTAGTGTTTCAAGTAGCATTTTATCCTTTGAATACGTAAAATAGCATTTTGTCATTTTTTTAATATTAAGCACAATGGAGACCTTTATGTATTGTTGTAGGCTATTGGACCAGCAATGAAACGCGAATATCCTAACATGGCTACTGATCCAATGAAGTATTTTGTCTCCAAAGTTAAGAGTAACTTACACATTGTCATTTGCCTACAACCTAATCATGAACTTCTTAGGACAATGGCTGGGTAGGATGATTAATTATTATCTTATATGTGTGTAGATAATAAAAATATATTATACTTTAACTTTGACATCATTTACAATAATTTTGAAAACTGCTACTTACAATATTTTAAAATATGTCTTAATAATACTTAGCATTTTAGTTTTTTGCAAAATTGGCAAGTATTTAAAAAAAGTATAGCATTATACAATTTATGTTATTTTTTGAAACATTGCATAGCTGTAGAGAAGAACAATTCAAAATCACGATACTTTACTGTTTTTTAGTCGATATCCTGGCTTGTTGATTGGCTGTGAGATAAACTGGATGTGTGATTGGCCTCAGGATGCTCTGCTATGCGAAGCTTCTTATTATATTGACAAGTATAATCTGTGTAAAGAAGGAGAAGATATGAGGTTTGTTTGTTGCTGGCAGTGAAATACTTTGATGAAGACTGCTACACTTGTGAACAAATCTCAATTTAACTTTGTATCACTTACAAGCTATTTGAGATCTTGCCAGTTTCACATAATGACTAGTAGGTTTAAATTAAAGGGTATTTTATATTCAAAACTACTATTACCTATTCCCTTAATGCATCAAAGATATCTTGCCTTTACCCTTGAAGGTTATTGTATGCTTTCTATTTGCAGCAATTCTGTAACCACATGTTTAGCCAACATACATAGCTTTGCTCTGAGAGATAGTAAACAGACACCTTGGGCTGGTGATTTGAGTCCAGAAGTTCAAATGACACAAGTTGGAGTACATGAGAAAAAGAAAGATATATTGCGTACAAAAACACTGAAACTTCCAAATCTGCCGTATTCTAAGCTTATTCTGTTGGAAAAAATAAGGTATCATCAAATCTGAACAAATGATTTTTTTAAAATAACTATTTCTGTACAGTATTAGTAGAGACAGCCAGCCTCCTGAGCGTCTTACTGAAAGCTGCCAGCTGTCCTGTAGCTCGAGATCTGATGCATCTATTAATAGTAAACTTAAATTTAAATAATTTTTAACATTGTGTGATAACAGTCTTTGCTTATAAAAAAACAGTTGTCATTTATCAGTGTTTTGTATTATACATTTGCTGAGAAAAATATATCACTTTGTATCACTTTTATAAATACATTACAATATAATCCTTTTTCCAGGACTTGCCATAATATTGAAGAGGCATCAAGGAATGAAGTTTTTGTTGGTCCTTCTACATACCACAGATTCATGCATTGCTTTAGACAGATTTATAGTGCCAAAGCCAAGGATAGAAGAGAAAACGTAACACAACTCAAGTAAGTTGAGGTTTAAGCAACTGCCCATGTTAAATAAATAGGATTTGTTATGTAACATATTTAATTACATTTGTTGATCATTTAGACATTATATAAATAAATCAGATATCATAAGATTGGTTATCGTTTTCTAGGAAAGTTATTGCTACATTAGACCAGACCCGTACTGATGCTAAAGTTATGAAGCAATCCATAAAAAATATTAAAGCTAAATACGAAGTGTCTAAAGTCCAAACAGCTGATTTGTTGAGAGAATTAACTCTGAAAGCTACAACCTTGGAAAAGCTGAAAGCCCGTGTTGGGATGAGCACATCACTAAGTGCATTCTTACAACTAAATGAACTTTCCTCAGATGAAGAAGAAGAGGATGATCTACTTCATCAAGGTTTGTTTACATCAACTTCAAGCGATAATAAACTTGGAATTAATTTTGCATGGTGTCCATGAATGATTTGTTTAGGCTGCTCTGATTTATGGAACCTTTACTGATCTGTTGATGACAATGAATTATCATTTTTCACACATTGAAACCCTGTAAGTGAAAGCAACACAAAAATTTTGTAGATAGTTACTTGATGTTGGTAACAGGTAGATATATTTTTTTTATTTTGTTCGAATTTGTTCGATATTTTTGTGCTAACTATACTAATGGAATCAAACTTCAAGCAGTCATTTTTTCTATAACTTTCGTTTGTTTTGTTGATGTTATTATTAACAATGTTTTGAATTAGATGAGCATGATGAATATGATGCTGAATTTGAACGTTTACGTGAAGCTAACTTAAAGACACGTGTAGTTAAGGCTGTTGAAGAACTTGTTGTGGCTAAAAAGAAAGTTGAAGAACACAAGAAGAACTTAGAGTATGCAAGACAACAGGTATATACAAATATTTTTAAAAACCAATTGATAGGCCACACCAAAAAGAGTTGTTTTATGGGAAAAAGCCCTCAAAAACTGAGCAGATATTTTTATTTTTATTTTAAAGTGTTTAATGAGCGAAAACCCTTAAAAACTGTTTTAAAAAAATTATTATTGTTTTGAAAAAGTCGTGTCTGTTAAACAGCGTTTATTAAAAAAACTAATAAAGCTGGAAATGCAAAAAAAAAAATTGAAGCGGTCGTGCTCTGATCCTCTTTGATTTCATTCGATTGTTGGAGATTGCAGGGCTGGCATATCTGATGTAACCTAAGTAATATTGCAAAATCAGGACAATTATAGTCCTTTAACTTCCAAAAAATGTGTTTGCTAGGCAAAATGACTATCATTTGGTATGATTAAGATATAATATAGTTTGGTGGTATTTTGTATTTAATAAACTGGGTACAAATGGAAATAAATATATTTGATATCTACTTTCCACTGTTACTGATGTCATGGAATTGTTTCAGGTTCTGCACTGGAAGAGTAAAGTTGATCGTCAATGCATTGAACGTCTAAGAGCATTCATGAATCCTCCCGCATTAGTTGGGCATGTGATGGAAATGATAATGACCTTGATCGGTAAACGCATGCCAAATACTAGTGTTACAAAACTTGATAAAGATCATTCTAGTAAAGATGACTTATCAGGACGCCAGTCTGCCAGCTCTAGCAGTACAAAGCTCACTCAGAAGAAAGGTAAGTGCTTTATGGTTTACTTTGTAATTATTATTATTTCTTAGGTATAATAATATGAAAATGAAAATCAGCTTGTAAGAAAACTAATAAGTATACATCATCATGCTGCCATCCCTTAATTTCCTTTTTTTTTTTTTTTTTGAGACTTTATTTAATGAGGAAATACATGCAAAGCCAACGGCTTATTTACGGCATGGTCCTCAGACAAAGTATTGGGGAAACACAGTCCCTACTGTTACTTCTATTACTTTTGTCAGAATATATTCAATAATTATAAATAATAAACTATATGTCACATTATTCTTAACTGATTTTTGTTAAATATGTTGACATTTACTTGATATATTGCTGAGATGATAGATTTGTCTAATATTCCTTCCTCATTATATAGATAAATATGATTTTTGTTTTGCTGTTATGGGGCTGTTATGTCAATGTTCACAAAATGCTTTTCTGACATTCAGTTACAACAGAAAGACATGTTATGCAATATTTATGTTTTAGTTTAGAAATTTTATTTTTTTAAAATAATTATAAAATTACAGTGGAATTTAAGTACATGTTTGTACACTTGTTAGTTGATGTAAGCAATGTAAATAAAGCAGTTATTAAACAGTTGTGCTTCTCATTTTTCAAAATGCATTTCAGCAAATTGCATGATTTTGAATAAATTTACAAATATACTTTGCTATCTATTATAGCACAAAGAACTAAAGAAATGCCAGATAAATTTGACCGTAATCAGTGGAAGCCTTTGCAGATGGCAATGAATGATTCTCTCAAGTTTGTAGATATGATGCATAACGTACCATGGGAAGATGGTCTGGATCCCAGTGTTACTGCAGGTGAGGCATAAACTTGTCAGTTAACAGTAACTTCGGGTCATGTCACATTTTAAGCTTCTAACAGCTGTTGTACAATTTTAAAAAAATGTTTTGGTACAAATCTATCATAACCAGTCAAGTTTTGCTATAAATTTGCATTTTAAAATTCCTTATTATAATAAGTGAATGCAAGCAAATTTGGGGGTCTTTAGGTAATGAATATTTCCCAAATGAAAGGATTCATTTAACAATTTTAGCATGATTGGGATTAGTTTTAAGTTTGATTATGCTGTAAATACTGCATGGCAAGTGCGGTTAAGGCCTCTACAAACAGTAATCAAGACATTTTTTAAATGTTATAAAATGCAATAAATATGTAAAAATGATTTTGTATCTACAATATTTTCTGCTGTCTTTTGATTATTTAAATAATCTGTACTAACCTGTGGCTGTAAGATTCACAAACAGAACTAAATGACACTCGCTATCATGCCTAGCTAAGGAAGCAGACACTTTATACCCAAATGTACTATAATCTTCAAATATACAATAGAACTCGTAATATTTTGAGAGCTGTATACAGGAATAGATATGAGCTATATTATATATGTTATAAATGATTATATTTTATATTAAAAAAAGTAAACAGTCAATAGAACTAACTTCCTCGTGTACATTTTATTTATAAAATATGTGTAATATGTTCTATATTGAATGTATACCCCTACTTTGTTTTGATTTTGCTAAAATCTAATTGGAATGTATGTTATTTTTTAGCTGTTGAAAGTTATCTTGCTAAAGGCAAAGATGGTGAGCTAGGTGTAACAGGAGAGGGCTCAATGTTAGAGAATGCTGTTGGTAAGAACTAAATAACAAAGCATTTAGCTATTTATCAAAGATTGTTTAATAACAATAAAATCAGAGATATTTTCAGTTAGAGATCCATTAAAAATACGTTTTGCTTATTTTGACTTTTTGAAATGTGTCTTCAAATAAATGGACATTTACATGTAGTCTGTCTGTTTTTATGCTCATCCACGTAGTGGCTCACCCTGAAGATGTAGGATAACATTTGATACTAAGGACTTTGGACTTTCTTTCAGACACTAAGTTTCAAGCAGCTCGAGATCGTCGCTCTCCATCTCCTGACAACACCAGGGGGATAACCATTCATGCAGCCAAATTCTCCAGTGAAGATGCTGCCACTCTTGTTCAGTACACCATAGCTATTGTTGAATACACACGTCTTTGTGGACCTCTAAAGGCTGCACTGGAGAAGCAACATGAATTAGAAAGAGAAATTGAGGAAAATGAAAGAAAACAGAAAGAAGCTGAAGAACAGGTCAGTGTGTTGTAGCTTTAATTAGCGTTATAGCTTGGCATTCTCTAATTTGCGCCACAAATAACAATTCAAGAAAAGCTTTGGCTGCAGAAATATGTCAGGTATAGGCACACTTCAAGTCATTTATTACCTGAATAAGACTGTTAACATTGTATTGTGATCAGGGTGTGTGCTGGCTGCTATTGCATGAGCAAGCTTCATATTGTGTTTGCAATACCATCATGGTATTAACTGCATGATTAATTGAACAATTAACTGAAGCAAATAAAAAAAAATTTATTTGACACAAGAAAACAACATTATGACAAAATTACAGTATAACATAATAGAAAAGCAGTTCTAATTGACAGTGTTGAGTATTAACTAGAAGCTACCGAAAGGTGTTCTCCATTACATTCTCTAATTTGAGGAAGTGCAACTGAAGCAAATAATAATAATTAACAAGTAATTTTTTTTCTTTTTATTCACAAAAGAGGTTTGGATGTAAAGTACCTATATTACATGTTAGTATAAACTGTATGTATTGTACTTGTTCTTGTTAGTCTCCTCTGCTTCTGTGAGCATCAATGTCGTTGGATTTCTATCATTAGATGTTGCCTTAAAAAGTATGTTTACCTAATCTACAACTGTATGTATATTCAGAGACTTTTAAGGAATGCCAAATGAAAAGTTTGCCACACTTACTAGTTGTAGCCTTTTCCCAGTACGTAGTTCCACAGTAGAATCAGTAAAAACAAAATTTCCATGTTACCTAGATCCTATATAGTGAAAACCTAAATGTTAGCAGAACTGTAATGTCTTGAGAATACAAGTCATACTAATTATGCACCTATTATTAAAAAGTTATCTTGCAAGAAATGATTTTTTTGTTAACCTTCAAAATGTATGTAAATTATGACTGGATTAATAGATGAATTTTGTTTGTTAGAGAAAATTTTAACTTGTAGTAGCTCCTTTTCAAAAGTTATATATATTTAGCTGAAAATCGTGTTTCACATTAAATTATTTTAAATTTTAAAAGTTCTATAAGGTGAAAAAGTTTATACTCCCTGTAACTCAAATTGCATGTTTTGAGTAGCCGAACTCATAATGGTTGCATGTTGTAAAAAGCTAGATCCATATTTTATCAGTTTACATTCTTACTAATAAAGGTTTTTAATTATAAGCTGCTTTAGATATTGTTGTGGCTAGTTATGGTGGCTTGGTCATATTCTGTTTAATTTTAGTAATTTGGCTTACTGGTCTGCAGCCTTGCTTCTTTAGTAAGAATGCATCCATTTGCTACTTTGTTGCAGCTTGCTATAAATGAGGTGTAGAAGTTTTTGTATTTAGCACAAGTTGCTTGAGAAGGAGTTCTTGCAACTTTTTATGCATTATATTCTTTTAAAAATAGTATGGATAATTGAATGTACAAAATGGGACATGGTACTTATAATTCCCACTTTGAATGTTGAACAAATATACCTTTTGAGAATTAGGGATAAAGTAGTTGTAACATGGTTTGTTTGTATTTAATTAATATTCATTAATTTTCTACTCACAATATATTTATGGCATGTTTTTACATGCTTACCAAATATCATTAAGCAGTGTGTGCTATGTTCTTGAATTATTGCATGTTTCAATGTTTGTGTTAATCTTTGTATTAACATCACAGGCAAGAGAAGAAGAAGCCCGAAGGCTTAATAAGGTGTGTGTTATTACTGACCGTCTTTTTTGTTGTCTTGTGCTATTCTCAAATTGTTTCAGAATAGTTCCCGGCTAAGTTACACTCTAACTTAATCAGGGAATTGTACTAATAACTGTCTGTTCATTTTTAAAGTCTTAAAATATAATTATATACTTGTCTATAACTTAATATAAGATTTTCTGATGTAACAAATGTTTCACATGTAGTTCTTTTTATAACTCTAACATAATATTCATTTATAGTCAAGTATTTTTAGTCATTTATAACATTTTGTAGCAATTAAAGTGTTAAAAAATATGTTCTGAAACAGTCATATTCATTTGTTAGTTTCTACTTTCTAAGTTGTGGCCAACAGGATCTAGAGTGGTGAGTTAATTAGTAAATAAAAATTAGTTATAAGGCTACCTGTATATGCAAACAGTGAGAGTGAAATTTTCCATTAAATTATAATATTGATAAATAAATGTACTAATATAAAACCAATTTATACTTTATTTCCTAAAATATACGACGTTATGAAAATGGATGTTATTATCTTTTGTAGCCAAATAGACAAGAGGACACAGAAGAAGAAAAAGATGACGATGATTACACTGAAGAAGATTTACCAAAAGTACAAGACAGGGTGAATGTACTGCAGGAAAAATTTGATGCTTCTGTGGTGGAGAAAAATTCGCTGGAAATCGAGTTAGTATCCATGAATGAAAGACTCAAAGCAGCAACCAGTATGGTAGACAGGTATTGAATTTTTTTGTATTAGCAATTTATGTAAAAAAAAACTGTATACTTGTTTGCGTTTTGTTTTATGGTCTTAAGTGCAAAATGTGCTCTTTTAGATAATTATACAAAAAATACATATTGTAATTATTTACATTAGTTACCGTACTTATAGTTAACTTTTAGTTTAATCTAAATCCAAAAATGTCCACATTTTCTGTGTCATACTGTACATGTATGTTCTAATGATACATTCAAAATTGATATTATTATCCAGCTATTGCCATTGAGCAAATTAGTTTCTACGCTGTAACCCGGGGAGGGCACTTATGTAAAGGGTGGGTCCACATGCGCAAACACAGGTTTAAAAAAAGGCCCCTAAACGCATATATAGGCTGCTAAAAAACACCCCTTTGAAAGACTTGTAGGTATAAAAAGTGACCCTTTAGCAGACCTCACTTAGTAAAAATCATACCCTTTGGCAGACCTGAACTAAAATCATACCCTTTCACAGACTGTGAGTAA
>JAOXYB010043392.1:0-27387 GCA_028565635.1 Phoronis ovalis | reverse complement strand
TTGCTCATATTGGTTCATTGCCACGCCAAGGATGATAACAATGCAGTATATCCTATAGATAGGATAAACAGCAAAAAATTACGTTGCTTGGCTACATGGACTTTTAAGTTACCTTTGACAGAGAGGTAAATGGTAATTATACGATACAAAAGGAAAATAAATAATTATTAACAATTATACCTTTCCTGGTACCATTTCCACTTCCATGCCAAGGGCCTGAGGAATTACTAGAATATCGCAGAAAATGATTGCTGCATCTAAATTAAATCTGCGTATAGGCTACAATAAAAGAGGTTTTTGTAAATTCACACAATCACGAACATTGATAAAATTGATAATGACTAACTTTACATGAAATCCACTGATTGTACTTTTTTTAACATACTACAATCTTTTAACTATTTTTTGATATATTGTGAAGTTTTTTCAAAGAAATAGAATATTTGCAATCTAACGTTCCAATCGTGCAGCATCTTGCAAATGTACTGACAACTGTGGCAATGTTCAGTCATAAAATGCTGCACGCTGGGAAAATTTTGTTTCGCAATCAGTGGGTCAACCAATCACATGTAAATAGTAAATAGTCAAATTACTATTAGCTATTTTGTCTTGTGTGTACATAACACCTATGCCCTAGACACAGGTCTCATGATTATCCCTAGTCTGGATGAAGGAAAAAAGGAACCTCTGTATGGTCACCTGAAGAGTTGGTGCCTTACCTCTGTATGGTCACCTGAAGAGTTTGTGCCTCGTGTGTAGCGTTATGTTTTCTTACGGGGAACTAAATTACCAAGAATTAGAAACAATGTGTGTTACAGAGATGACGGAAAAAACTGTCATGGGAATAGAGTGACATTGTATCCCAGGCTAAATGTACCTGTAATGTTACTTCACACGCCAGCTCCGGTGTTCGGCACACTTCAAAAAACTCATGCTTTTCTCTTACTCCTTGAAATTCTAAACAATAAATATTACAATTTGTTTGAGTCAATAGATATACTGTTAATTCTAAACAATAAATATTATAATTTGTTTGTGACCATGCATAGATACACTTTTAAGAATTACTTAGTAGCCTAGTTTTGCACATACTTTGTATAAGCAGGTGTAATATTATTTGAGATACAATGACAGTGAAGATAAGACCTGTTTACTGGTAATGATACATACTTTATTAAGTTACATAATTATAATATGCGACAGCATCACAATGAGCTGGATCCTAGCTATCTGACAGACAACTATATCAAATACAAGAAATCAATATGTACCTAACTCAAGAGGAATTGGGTTTTTGAGCCGAATGTATTCACATGCAGTGTTTCAGAAATTTTCCACAATGAAATATTACGGTATTTGAAACAGAACACACAACATGACTGTAACAGCATTACGTTCACTATACATATCAAATAACTGACTAATTGTTCTCACCTGGTAAATATCGTCCTGCCTGCCTCATAGCCCATACTGGAACTTTTTCAACTGCTTCACCTCGTGCAGCACGAATGATCAGATCATTTTGTAGAGGAGGAAAAGGCTAAATAATACAATCAAATTAAATTAACTTTTTCAATTATCACTGAGACCTAAACTTGAAAAAAAGAAGATAGAACTATTCTCCAAACAAAACATTATACTTTGCTTCATTCATAATCACCATTAAAATCAGTTAAGCCAAGTTTTAATTTTTAATCAAAAAGAGCAGATCAATTGAACTTGCAGTTGGAAATTAATAAATATTTTAGAAAATAAATAAATTTCATGAAAAATAAAGTGGGCCATAGAAGGTGCTTATTATACAACCTTAGACATTTTAATCGTTGTCTTATTAGTCCGAAATCAATGAAATGTGGCTCAATATAGCGTATGAAAGGCTAATCAGCTGCTTGATCAAGCAGATGCTTCCGTTCTATTCCTATGTTGTTATCTATTCAGTATTGCTTCGTCATCATAACACACCACTGCATGTTGTGTATTTAAAAATATTGGAATAAAATAATGCTAGAACCATAGATTATCAGTATAATCCCAATAGAAAGACTGGGCTTTTATTTAACTTCACGCTAACACACCATTTTAGCACGCTAACACACCATTTTAGATACACGTGGCAATGGTTATACAACCACACAAACTGTTACGCTGCGTCTGCTTTGGAATTTTAGAGTGATCGTAACGCTGACTTTTTCAAAATAAACCTCGAAAAGCACATTTAAAATTCGTGACAACTACTTATAATGAAGAAAAGAAGATTTTATAAAAACCACAATACTTTTTCATTGCTCATTTCTGTTAACATCACACATTAATCTGCTGTGTTTTGCAGACGAATTTCTCACCTTTCCTATCAGGTACGAATCCATTGTTTATTGAGCTAGCGTTATATTATATGATTAACTATCGTATTTTCTTATCCATTTAAAAAAAAGATTCTACACAAGTTAAATGCCAAACGAACATGTCCATAGTTTACAGTGGTGAATTGTACACATCGATATAATTTAATATTTGTTTGCAGATAGTTTTTCCTCTGTGAACTGATTTTATACTACTTGCCGACTATAAAACTTGTTGCTATTTCACCTAGCAGAAACCAGGATCCAGGTCTGGGCGTCTTAGTAAGTGACGGCTGGAAGTGATGACTGTACGTGTTAAATTTTCCTGATATATCCGGAGCCTAATGACTTTGCTTACTCAAACAGATCATTTAAAGATTTGCTACAGAGAACTATAAATGTTGTTATCGTGTCCTTTATCAGTATATTCGACAGTCTTTGTACTTGTGCCTCATACAATAGTCATAACTCATATGGTAATCATGTCAAATTTACTACTAGTCAATTTGACAGGAACTGCATGAAGGCCATTAGACATCGGTTAGATATTACTTGTATGAGGCCTGGTTACATGACCCTAGATACTGTGGTTTGTCTTCAGCGGAGCCGTAGGCAAGCCATAGTACAGGTAGCAGAGATGCCAAGTCCATGGATTTCAAAACCGGGGACTTGGCATCACTGCAGCCACTTATTAAGTTGGCTTTATATATAATTACAGTTTGGTTGGGCTGCTTCTATGTAATTAAAATACTATATCCTCATCAAATTACTGTGTGAAGTGTATCTGATCGGAGCTATGTATTAACATGTGACTAATTCTACTTTTTCCTAGCTGTATCAACTGACTGTACGACACTAGCTGCGGTTTGATGACACTGTAGAGTCATGTGTTTTTGCTATCACAGAGTACGTGGTCTCACTTTGAATGCATTAACCGGTATCAATTTCCTCACACATTTTTTTGTGTTTATCAATTAGATCAAGATAGCAAAAACCTTTAACCTGTGGCTAGTAGAGTTACACAAATATCAGTGGGGACTTATTTACTAAATGAATTTGCCTCTATAAAACTCAAATAAATAAATTAATTAATCATTAATCTAGAAACAGACTAACAGTAAGTACATTGAAAGTTAATTACCACTATAGTCTTGTAAATATTCAATCTTTTGCAGATACAATGACATCGTCTGTCTCCACTAAGCCACCAAACTTCTCCTGGGTGGTAGAAGGACTACTAGCAGCTTTAGCATATCCCTCACAAGAAGGCCATATTAAATATTTAGTGGAATGTGGAATAAAATTTCTTGTTTCTTTAACTCCTGAAAGAAAACCGCCTGTTCACTGTTTTCCAGGTGTGCATTACTAATTTCAGTTTTCCAAATGTGCCATTCAGTACACTGTAAAATTATATGGTATAATGGTATATTTCATAAATAAAACTATATCTATTCGATCCAGTGCAGCGCCTGCAAAAGAAACATCTTCAAAAGTAATTTTTTTTTCCTAACCTGCTCTGGCTTTGAATTGATGTAATTTTCCTGAAGAAAATGTGATTTTTTTTGATACTATCATTCAAATCTCTTATTTTCTCACAATATCCCCTTGTAGAAGAGACTTAAAAGCTCAAACTATAAAGGGTCCTAACTGCTTGGCAAGTTGAGCCCTTCATAGGGAGGGTGTGATACTGAAAGTCCCAAATGCTAAGAGGATTTTCAGATGACGAAGGCACATATTACCTACTAGGGGTATATATTTTTGGAAAGTTCATCTTGTTTCAGACTAATGCAGTAACTTGGTTATCTTTTTAGTTTATTTTGAAACAGCTCCTAGGTTGTACAAATTACTGTAAATACAATCATGTCCTGTGTCCGTTATCTCCCACCAGATGGTAGTGTTATACCATGGCAAATTTTACAAGAACTACTTTACAGATTAAGATAATGTTTGTCTTTTTCCAAAAGATATATTTTTATTCATAAGCAACAAAGTATTGGAATGTGAATTACAATAGACATGAAACAGTACAATTTGTTTACAGATTTCTACATTGTAATTTTTTTTCAGAACTAATATATTTGCCTTTTAATATACCAGACTTTACTCCACCATCCATAAGACAAGTTGAAGATTTTTTAAATATTGTAGATAATGCTGAGAAGAATAATCAGGTATAACTCAATTCAAGAATAATCCCAATAGTTACAAAAGTATCAGTTCTTGTTTTCAGATTTCAACATTTAATGTTATTTTATGCTTTTAATAATTTAAGGGCAATCTAGATGAATATATGTCATTCTATATATTAAGATGAAGCAAAGAAGTACTTCTGAAATACCTGTAATGAGCAATGCTGTACGAAAAACTTATGATTTGACAATATTAAAAACACATCCACCAGGGGGTTTAATACTGATAATATCATGCTAATAAGGAAAGTTTTGCTTAATATTTTATTAATCGGTATAATATTTATATTTTGAATCTTAATTGGACCTGAGTGAATATTTGTGGAAACCTTTCTTCTTTCTTAGGCTGTAGCTGTACACTGTATGCATGGCAAAGGACGCACAGGAACCTTGATAGCTTGTTATTTGGCAAAGATGCATGGACTAACTGCTCAAAAAGCAATTGTAGAAACAAGGGGGCTTAGACCAGGATCGATAGAAACACTTTCACAAGAAAAACTTATAACAGAATTTGTGGATCATGTATGAGGTCACTAGATAATTGATTCTGTTGAATGTCCAAAGCGCCATTAACAAAATTATTTTTGTAATGTACTCAGTGTCTGTGGCAAGCACTCTTCAAGATAGCATATATCTTGATAATTCCAATCTTCGATGAATATATTCAAGCTATCCTTACCAATACAGTCTATTTTCAAAATGACATGATATTAGGAACCTGTGCAGCATTAAATAAAATTTTAATTTACATGTTTAAAGCCACACACACTGCTTGTGTCATATGTATAATAAATACAAGTTGTAGTAAATATTTTTTTATATTTATTTATTTTATGTATTAACAATTATGAAAGACTACTTTATTCAACAGCCATCCCTATGTATAGAACCTCGTGTAGATTCAGTTTAATCCTTTAACCAACAATTTGCAAATATTATGCATTGCAGTTCCTAAAATAAATATTTTTGTTTATCTCAAATTGTTAACAGTTAAATATTTCAGTATTTATAACTATACTTCAGTTAGAGTTAAAAGCTATATTACTGACTGGTGATAGCTTTGTACCTAGGATATATAAGAGTTTTATATATCCTAGTTTGTACCGACCTCTAACAGGCAGTCGGCTTCTTCCTGTAGGGTAGAAACATTATTTTTAATTGTTCTATGCAAAAATACGGTTTAAATATGGTGTTAAATTTAATATATCCTTTCATGGCTCAAAAACATTGTCCAATGGCACAGAGGAACATGTCCTGGCCGAGTTTATCATTCTATAGTCCGCGTTGAACAACGCAAACTTCCCGGCGATACGAATCAACATGACAGATGAGTGGGAATACCTCCGTGTTTTTTTCCATGTTCTATAAATATTTAGCACAAAGCGTTTGCATATGCAATCATGAAAACTTCCGCATGATACTTTCAATCAACTGTGATCGCATAAAGTTTAATAGCAGTTGAAACTCATTACGCCGGTACCCATTGGAAACAACCTCCATATCCTGGCATTTCTTGGAAAGTTCTTGGAGCACTTGTATGATCAGTGTTGGTACATCCTAACGAATCCTTTTCTCGTTGAGAACAACATACCCATCTTCCCGCAATTATTGTACCGCCCATAAAATAAGCCCTGTGGTTCTTACATCCAGTTTTAGTGTCTTCTGTGAATTTTGCTCCACATCTTGTGCATGTTTCGAATTGCTTTGTGCCCTGGAAATAGCGATAACAGATTGTATATTAATAAATAAATAAAAGAAATTTTAGATGCCTTTTTTGGTGCCAATTAAAAATGTTGGTGACCATGATCACGATTTTAATTAAATGCCAATCGAGACAGGTTTTTACATAAAAATGTATATATGCATATTTATTTATTAAAAGTAGAAAAACTTCAAACTTTCGCCAAAACTGTTTTGGTTTATGCCACATTGCGCTCCATTTTTATTGAAAGTGGTACTTAAGGCAAAGATGAAGACATCATATAAAAATTACCAGGCTGCATAACATTGTTGAAAATAAAAAAAAATTGCGCGTCACTATTTATTCAAAATTTAATAAACAATAGCGTTGATGTCCTTTTGGTTAAATGTGCACAAAAACATTTTTAATGGAAATAGTGTATAAACCAGTACTTACCTCAAGCCTGTGTATTTCATCCAAGGCATCTTGCAGTTTTTCATTCAGTGCGTAGACTTCTTCTGTCATCTCTTCGGGAAGGTTGGCCGACGCATCAATTTTGACAACTTTTCTTACGACGTCACTGATTCTATTAATTCTTGGAACACCATTATCCATAATGCCCGCATCTTGTATACGGCACATATCAAATGTAATGTTTCTTGAGACAGCTTCTGCAATCCATGGCAATAGTTCTAGGTTTGGATCTGTACGAATAAAAATAATCGGCTTGTTTCTTGCAATAGCGTATTTAAGCTCAATTTTGCAGTTGGCGGACTGTTGGTATTTTGCAGTCAAGAATGAAATTATGACAGAAGAGCATTCGACCGCATTTGACATTGCCTCATAAATATTGCCTTGCATACCTCCCCAAATATCCATCCACGTATTAATTGTGCGCATACTCAAATCCATATAAAATTCCCGTACGAAATGTTGTACGTCCCACTGGTAGGATAACATAGCGTCAAACTTTCTTCTCAGAGGAATACCACGACCGTCAAAAAGGGGTTTAGGTGGTGTGAAAGTCATTCTAGTTATTTCATGATGAATATAATTAAACGGCAGATTTTCACTGTCGTAAGATGCAAGTTCTTGCATAGACTTTCTCGGTACTTTCTGCTCTTGAGGTCGCGATTTTGGTGGCCATGTTCCACCAAGGCTGATCAGCTTCCTTTCTGCTTCCTGTATGTCTTTTTGGAGAATGTTTATTCTTTTACTCTCTCTCTCTTCTTCTGTCACCGTATCTTGAAGCATAGCAGCAACGGCATAGGAAAAGTCATTCATAGGATTACTGTCATAAACACGTTTATTAGCTTTTGCTGAATTAGCTAATTCGTGGTATATTTTTCCAGCAATACCAAGGGCCAACCAGCCAGATGGTCTGTACGTGTCAACACCAATTACAGGTACAATATCACGCTGACATGATCTTGCTAATTCATATTCTCGACGACATTTGTCAGAGACCTGATAATCTGGTGAAAGGATGGCTATGAAAATTTGAGTGCGTTTAATTAAACTACTATTGTCTGCAGCAGAATCACAAAGTTCGGTATGAAATCCCTTGTTACGTAATTCCGAAACAATCATGTTGCAACACTGTTTAGCGTCTAAAGTATACGCTACAGCTATTTTATTCGAAACAGGCTCAGCCGCAAGATGTTCATCAGTACGGTCAGCATTGCTGGGTGCTGTTCTGCCTGATGGCGCGTTATACCTATTGGTTAGATCGCTTGCTACGCTACTGACAAACTGCAGCTTGGAATCTTGATTATACTGATCATATGATATCCTGATGCCAGTAGCAGAAACAGCCCCCACTGATCCTGAAGGTGTATAGTTTGGCTGTGCTAAAATCGTACAAATGGGTTTCTTATTTGTTTGAACGTAATCCAGTAATTCAGTACATGGTAATGCTCGTTGAAATTTTACACAAGCAATAATAACAACACCACCACACCACTGTACAGACTCTTCCCTCTCAGCCAAAGTTTGTGGTACCTTTTCGTTAATGCTGATAATTTTAAATTTGTGTTTCTCGAACTCTGTCTTTATCCGATTGGCTACACTTTCATAATTTGACTGATATACTAGAAGAAGACGCTTTTGGCTTTCTTGGTTAGTATCAATTCCAGCACCAACACCCGCCATATCTGCTACCTGTTCGTTTGTTTTGATAACTGGTCGATGAGGTTTTTCACTATTAAGCTTTTCAGTTGTTTGTTGCTGTTGTTCTTGTGGATTCTGCTGTTGCTTTTGATTTTGCTGTTGTACCTCGGTAGAAGTAACCCCGGATGCAACACATCCCATATTGAAAATCTACAATAATTATTATTGTATACATGAAGTCATAAATCATATGATTGAAGTGTTATTTAGTATAAATGTATGTATATACGAATGGGACAGCTGATACTATTATGTGACACCATAGTCAATGGGGTCAGTACGTGGATTTATCATGACTGTACGACTTTCTTTCAAATCCATCTCCTGAACCTTTATTCCATTCATTGACCATTGGCCATCCTAATGGGTCAATACACCAAGTATGTCCAGTTGTGTTCCGTGTCCATTTATTACGACTGAGGCGTATATTATGTCCTATATCATATATATATCATAATGCCATGAATATTATTTATGTGTATTAAAAGTGATATATTCGGGGTTTATTACATGACTCCGTATTTGAACTTTCCCTCTCAGCTAGGTCCAACATTGGATTTACATGACTTGTTTCAAAACAGGAAATAAGCCTGCCTAAATTCGTCATTGTTTCCATGCTGTTTCCCATTGGAAGAACCCGGCAAGATCAGCATTCCTATTATTATGTACATTTAAGGCAATGTTTGCCGAATTAAGAACTTACGGTTACAGCCTGCTAAACTCACCCACAGCTAGGAACTCACCTTATGGAATCTTCATGTGTTGCAATAAAATCGTTCTATTCTTATCCGGTCTTCATGAATAGACGCTCAGTGTTGTGTGATGTAGTGACGACAAACATTCTTTAAGCTTATTATCAATTGTATACACAGTTGCCTGGCTACCCATATCCTTTATTGATATATCATATACTTTTCAACATTTAAAGTATTTTTAAACTTGCAAATAACGAATGCAAGAGAGAAATATGCATATTTTTCATATTATTATAATAAGTCCAGTGTCCAGAGCCTGGCTTTAATGGTCAAGCTACAAGGACGTAGACAATACCTGGACATAGTAATCTATGCAAAAGTTGCATTGTCGATGTACAATATACTCATATTATTCATAATTTACTATAATCTATAAATAATTTAATAATTATTATAATCAAAGTGAAAGTTTATGTTATAACGTATCCATTCAGTGAGATATTAATCTAACGTATAAATTTATTCCAAGTTAATACTTTTGAGCAAATTAAGATACCTTTCCGTTTATCAAAAGGCTTTCATACAAATGATGATTAGTATAATCTTACACTAATATACACAGGTATATTTTCTCTCACAAATTCTTTTTTAACAGTATTATTTTATTGGAATGGAATTTGAATTTATTCTGTTACTTTGCTCAATGCTTTTTTACGAAAAATGTTTTGTTGACATTTATTTATTCGATCATTTACATTTATTTCTTATTTAAATTTCCTAACAATATATCCATTTTTTTTGCAAAAGATTCGCTAAATGTAATTATGAAACGAAATAAAAATCTATGTGTATTATTTAAAGTTTCAAATGCAGTATGCCAGCCAGATACATCTGTAGGCTTTGAGACGCCACTTTTTATCTTCTACCGGCTGCGATACTTGCCCAGTGATAAACCGATACGCTGAATCAACATCAAGTTCTTCGTTAAGATTCCACTTCACATTATAGATCAATAATCTGAATCCTCTAAAAAATCGGCTGATAAATAGAAATCACGATATTCAGTTTATGCTTCTGAGGCATTTTGACCCATCATATACCCCTCTGTATATGTAATGGGTTTCGAGCTTACAGTGTTATAAATGTGAAAACCCAGTTAGACTAATTTTAAATCGAAACACGCAATATTAATTAAGATGAATATAAAATTGAGCCCGTTCGTTTCCATTTCAAATTAAAAATTTAGAATTGGTACATCTACTTTTGAGGTATACATATCATTTCATGCGCACAGGTTCATATCTTGAAAAAGTTTTTAACGTGATGACCTTCCTACTAGTACAACACTTTTAGTGAAAATAAACTATGAAAATGTCCCCGCTCCCACTCCATTAAATGCTAAAGTTGAAAAGCGTGCATGTATTTTGTCCGAGATTTTATTAGCCCCAGTATCAATCACCAATTTTCAGTTTCAAGAATAATAAAAAGAAATTTGGCCGGCACAACCCCCACATATTTTATATTATTAACTTGATTTCAGTATTTCTTGGGGACGCTAGGCATTTCATCATAATTCTGTTTCTCTGTAAGCAATCACAATTAGCATTACGGAAATATAGTATTTTCACAAAATTTCACATTTTTTTTAAAGACCACGTAGAATTAGAGTAGATACGCCTAAATGCATTTGTCTCTGTCGGGATACTGTGACACCAATAAAACATCAAGACAGTTCAGCTGTGTAGATTACTGTGCTGAGTAACAATGGCTGACATTTATTATGAGCTTCGTGTCACTGACACTGTCTATAAAGTTACCTGTAAATGTCTGGTGCGAGGTAGTAAGTCATCCCACTGTTGGGTTTTTGTTTTTTAAAAAGCTGTTGAAGCAACAAGTCCCTTTGAAATTGTTCTGTATTGGTTTGAACACAGTGCCAAGGTGTATTAGTGGTCATTTCTCCATTTTCTGTGCAGTTGCAATTGTTATAGGAACTTAAGTTAAATTTAAGGCAAAAAAAATCGGAGTGTTGTCTAACGTGCATATATGGTATACGCAAAGCTACGATTTCTAAACTTTCCACCAGGTGGTCCCTTGTCAGCAAGTGAAATAAATTAATCTCGAATAATGACTATATATATATAGTCTTCCTCTATATACGGGGTGTCGTGAAATAACTGTTTTGTCGGTGTTTTGTACAAGTAATAAAATAAGCAGGATAAAGTCATTTTCTTTACATTATCACAGTAGTCAATCATACAAAATGGTACGGCAAAAATAGTGACTATATTTAAGAACGCGCTCATGACTGGGAGGGAAATTCGTAAATGCATACTTAAATTAGGGAGTATGGAAATATTTAACTTGACACTCGTGTTCTTGAAAATTGCAATGTTATTTTTATGATCTACTAGACGGGACCCGTGGTAAACCACGGATTATGATATTGATAGAGATGTAGGTCACGTAAGGCCGAGTTATCACAGGCAAAAAATAATGAATTTAAAAATGCTCGATACCGTTCACCGATTGACCCCAAAATTTGAGGAACCCGAGCCATCGTCGATACCTACGATGTGTGAAAAGATCAATGTTCTACATATAATAGTTTAGAAGATATTTGGTGGAAAGAGTGACAGACGGACACTGGAGATTTAGTAGTATAGATGATTACACGTAGCTTTGTTGTTTTCCAGGAAAAAGTTTTCTATTGCTACGATTTAAATAAAACCAGAAAAATAAACATAACCTAGCCACGATTTATGGCCTATTTTTTTATCTGCTGTTGAAGCTTTTATTATAAAGCGAATGTTACGTTAACGGGTTTTTGTTAATTGAAAAATGTCCTAAAAAGCATTTAACTATGCGAATGAAATGGAAACACAACAGAATACGCAACTGTGAACTTCTTTGCTGAAATAGTTATCTGTATTTCTTCCATGGATGAATTGTCCAGTAATTCACTGGATATTAACAGTATTTCAAAGATGTAGCCGTTTCTACATAACATGGTATATGACGATCACATATCAAATACTTAACTAAGTTTGTTCCGTCTTGCACTCTGTTTTTGATCGGCATGAAGACATTGCTCATGTGCTATCTTTATTTTATGGAGCGTTTTTGGCCTACAAATTAAAGGCCCTAAAACAGCATGCTAGTATTTACCAAATATTACAAGAATTATTTGAAGCTCGCCAAATAAAACGGATATGATTTTTAATTAAATTTTCTTTAGCATAGCAAAATATTGTGTTTATATGTTATCAATAATTATGTTAAATTCAAAATAATTCATGTTATTAATTTCGTGTCACCCCGTACGTAGGACATTGAGATTAGTAAGATTATCAAGCTATACAACAAATACAGTGAAAACACTCTTGTAATGAAAAAATTAGTTATTTTATTTTGAACACATACATAGAGACATCTATACTTACAATATGACATTCAAAGAGAACAATCCGTATTTATTATGAATACCATATTCAAATTAGCATTACAGCGACAAGCACTGTTGAACTTCGATCCTGTACAGCAATTCAAAAATCACAAGTGCTATAAGGTGGACATTTTTCCGTTCTTTTAAGATGTTCTTTAAAAAGATGTGAATAGGCCAGACCAAAACAAAACTGTGTTTAACAGGGCGGGACTGTTTCAAATTTTGTCATTTTCCTTTTATTATTATTTTTAATAAATCTTGTTTAACGGCGCGACTGCTTCAAAGAGAATTGTTTTCTTTTAACATTACAAAAAGTATGATCAACTCTTTACAATTCTATGCCATCCATAAAAAACATCGCAACAGTGGCACACTGTACACAGTGCCCTGATTATTATAATTCAGCCATCTTGTTAGAAAATGTGGACCAGCCATTTTTGCTCAATGTGTCACATAATTTAATCCTTCTTTTTACACAATACAAAAAATAATACACTTAGTCAGACAGTCCCATGGGCAAACACCAAGTATACGGCTTTTTTAAAGGTGGTATGTGGAAGTAACAAAACATTCTCATCAATGACAGCAATATTAATTAGTATTATGATTAGGTAATTTTCGCCAGCTTCTACAAGATTAGTTTACAGTTTCCTAAACTTCAGCAGGGCCCGACAATACAGCTACTAGAAGAGATAGTTAACCAACTACATAGCATTCTGGCATCAAAAATTAGAAAAAATAGGTTGTCTGAACAAAGCCTATATAGAAATTTTGAAATTTTGTGTTAATGGAATTGGTTTCTACCCATGATTTCCATATCATAAATATGGTAACAAAAGTATTAAAACACATTTTTTCTCAGATATTACATACAATTATTAATGTAATATTTTTTCAGTAAATTTTAAAATGTTTCAAATAATATACAGTATAATAATCATGGTATAATATATATATTCTGATATCAAATATTATCAAACTAATTACGCATTAACCCGGTTCAAATAAACAGCTTCGTATTACCTAGTAGATATTATGAGCAAACTACACTATTTCCGAATATCAATTCTTATCAAAGCTCATGATAAAAATAACCTAAATGCAGAAAAATAACAAAATACATTTCCTAACATCAGATGCTTGTAGGCAGTTATAATACTCGTAGATCAAATCTACTCCAGTTAACTTTAACATGTATTGAGTAGTATTAAGTATTAAAACAATAACTAATGTATAGATTGGGAGAAGGTGAACTGCACTTATAGATCTATGCCAAATAAACCTGGAATAAAGTAGAAATATGTATTTTATGGCTTAGTAATAATCCTTTTAATTGTAGAATAATCATGTTACTAACGATTATCCTTATCCCGGATGAACGTCCTATCTACGAGTCATTCATGAATTCAAAGGCCATAGCATTGATTATCAATTTAATACAGTAGTAACTAAAAACATAAGCATGGCAGCAATAAGAAAGCAGTGGGTCCAAGCTTTATCTATGCCGATAATACCAATAAATATGCATGTACAAACTTTGCAGACTGGCACAAAGTCTTAACAATGCAAATTAGGAAAAATACAAGATTTAGATCCCAACAAAACCTTTGTTATCAACAGAGCAAACAGCTTTCAATATGTCATGGTGAAGGTGTCAAAAAGGGTAAAAGATTATTTACACGCATTAAACGAAACGATCCCATAAAATCTCAGTGTTCATGACTGCATCAAACAAGTACCGACAGTTGAGAGATTGACCGCTCATAAAATGCGGCAACAAATGGAACTGATTGGGTTCATTATGCCAGTAGTTTGCTACATAGTGATAAAATAAAGTTTGCAAATAGCTTTTTTAACAATTTCTTTAATGTTGCATATGTATTTGTATGCTAGTATAAAACAATTTGTGTTGTTCTTTAAAAAAAATTTTGAACCAAGAGGCATTTTTTTAACAGATTTTCTTTTTAACATTACAAAATAACAGGTAGCTTGATTTTGGTAGGATGATAACACAATTGAAGGTTATATGAGATACAGATGAAAGTTTAGCAATTAATTAGACATTCAATAATTAATAAAACTAATCTTAAGTCATAGCATTGGGATCACACTGCAGTAACCTAACAATGGATGGATCACTTTTCGCTCCTTCAATGAATTCAGAGAGAGACAATTTTCCATCAGCATTTGCATCCATTTGTCGGAATATTTTATCTGTACGCTTTTCTGGTGTTGATTCGTCTTCTGGCATTTTCATCACAGTGCCAACCATTTTGTATATTGCCTATAAAGAAAATAACCATGTTATACTTAAAATGGACAATATTACGGCCTGTTGAAACTAGGCAGTTAGTTGCGAGCAACTTTAAGTTACTTGTAGAATGCATTTACTTTGTCATATTCAACAGCTCCATAGCAACTAATTTTCACTTAATAAGTATGAGTAGAAAAGTATTGGAGATGGGTGTGACTAGTAAAAAATCTAGTTCTTCAGGGTACTTGGGGAATGATTTAATTTAGCTTGGCTGTCACCACTGAAACTGATAACAAACACCAAAAGACAAGTAACATGTACAGTGACAACAAAGTTGCAGATATAGGCTGCAATAATACTCTTTTCTTTGCACGTGGTGGAGCCACCATTATATGATCTCCGCATGGACCCAAACAATCACAACAAATTTCTGTGCACATGTGATTCCATTCATAAACCAGCATGTTAGGAATATTTGGGTTCGACAGCGATGTACTGCAGTACCCAGGGGGTACTCGAGTTATTTTTTGGTGGGGGTGTGCAGCCGAGTTGAAAATCTTGGATTTGGATTGTATACTTCTTACTATATTTTTTTGGATTGCTACCGTAAAGATACTCAAAAATTTGGATTGCTACCCACTGCTCACAACAAATAATTTGGATTAATTTTTAAATAAATTTTGAATTTGGTTTGTATCAGCCAGTTTGCATAAAAATGGATTGCTATACTCAAATATTTCAAAATTTTGGATTGCTACCCTTATATTTCACAAAATTTGGATAGCTACCCTAAAATTTCAAAAAATTTGAATTGGGTTTGCTACCACAAGCTAAAAACCTTGAGTAACCCCCCGGAGTGCAGTGGCTCTATCAAGTGCACTCATCTCTATACTTTTCCTTTTGAATAAGTACACTGGTAAATTAGCTATTATTTAATCTATAGACAAGTTTCCTTAACAAAAGATTTATATTTAAAAAAAAATGTATTATTCTATGAAAAGAGTTTGACTTCTTCTGCAGAAAACCATAGAAACCTGAGAAAATTAAATAATAATAAATATTAGCTATTCAAGCATGCAAACATCTGTCTTGTAATGTTTGATTCCCAGCAGATCTAGTTTGCCATGTTTAAGAATTTAGAAATAATACAAAAAAAGATATTGATCCTAATACAGAAAAATCCCACAATATATATTTTAATATTTAAGTTAAAACTAGACATTATTGTATTAACCCATTTAGCCAAGAATACTATTACTATTCTTGTGAGATATTTTAATAAATAGTGAATTTCTATGAAACAAATTTTTTACAATTCATCTTGTGTAAATATCAATTTTTCACATTGAGTTACAAAACCCCCCAGAGGGGAAAGATTTATGACTTCCCATTAATTTGCTACATTCATAAACAAAATCCCATCAATTTCCCCAAATTTGGCATCTGTACAGATTTTAACATACCGTGACAATTTCCAGCATTTCATTTCTTGAAATGTATCCATTGCCATCAAGATCGTACATACTAAACGCCCACTTTAATTTCTGTTCTAACTTGCCACGAGAGGTAACACTTAGAGCACATATAAACTCCCTGAAATCAATTGAGCCATCACTGTTTGCATCAAAAGTTCTGAAGACATGTTCCGCAAACTTTGAAGCATCACCATACGGGAAGAAATTGCCATAAATTTTCTTAAATTCATCGACTGTTAAATGTCCTGATGGGCAATCCTTAAGGAATCCTTTATACCACTCTTGAAGTTCATGTTCTGAAAATTCTGTTTCTGATGTCAAATCTGCCAGAACTTCTGGTTTAAGCTTACTATTCTGCTTCCCCATATCCTACTTCAGGTCCCGTCACTTCTCTACTGTATTACTACTCCAACTAGGACGTTGTTGAGATCAGGTTTTTGTGAAATGCCTACAATATAGGAAAAAAAAATTATCAATTAAAATAAAAGTTTAATTAATTAATTTCAAAACTGAAACACAAGTATAGCTGTAACTCGCATTGGGAATTTGAGACTCCAATTTTTTTTATTGTTTTCAACCACTGGTTTCAAAGGAAAATACTCCAATCTTGTGGTAAAAAATTATACCAACTTGACCGGTGATGAATACAGTCTGTGATATAACATATTGCAATATGCCCATTGAGATTCCCACTGCACTAATTAGGTAAGTAGCCAATCAGAAGAGTTACTTAGATCACTTGATGCCATGTACTTTACGGTGTACCTTATATTTTTAATATCTGATATTTTCAATAACTAGACTCACTCACTGATAAGCCCGTCTTCAAGTCAAGGTCATGATTACAACTGATATGATCCTAACTTAGTACACTTGCTTCAAATGAGAGATAATAATAGCATCCAAAAGTGCAAGTCTTTGATATAAGAGTCTAATTAGTCATAATCGATACTTGATAATTTTTGCTATAATTATTTAGTAAAAGAAACGATTGTTAATTGATATGCAATCGAACAACTGAATTTGATAGCGTATGTGACGCGCTTAAATACTACACAAGAGACTTAAACATTATACAGTTCAAACATAGTATGTAAAGTTTGCATCAAATATTGAATATGATAATTATCTAAATGAAAATTGCTCTATTTTTCTGGCTATTTTTGTTTAAGAACTTCTAAATGTAAGCTACCATACAGAAAAATTTGCTAATTTTTCCTCCCTGCTGATTGTACTAATTGTCCTGCTGTTTGTCACATGTACTTGTAAACCTTGCTTGCTGTAAGCATTTTATAACTACAAGGGCATAAAAAGGATTTCAATTTTACACTTTTTCAATTTTTGATGACTAATGCAGTTTTAATGTTGGAAATTCAAGCAAATCTGAAGTGAAGAATAACACCAGTTTAGAGTATAGACAAACACAAAAAATTAAATTTGGAGAGGGATATTGATCAATTAAAGGTACAATATTTTTTACTTAAACCGTTTGGATCATAAAACTAATAACAAAACACAGTAGCTGCATAAAACCCTCTGTTATAAAAGCCCACTTTTGAATGTGACATATTTAATAGTACAAGAATCAAGAAGATTCTTTCCACAGTACCAATAAATTTTTAAGAGGCACTGAGAATCTGATTAAGAATAAAGGCTCTCCATTTTCCAAAGTCTGAAAAAGATCCACTCTTCACAGAAACATGGCTTGTCAAATTTTATCAGCTTTCCTAGTTTCAAAATGAATACCACAGATTATGATATATAAACATAAAATGCCAGCTTCCAGTTATTACTGAGTCTGCAGGTATTGATCCTAATTGGGACACTTATATGTAAGTGTGTCAGTAGGCAAACAACTAAATGAAGAATACTGAACAATCTGTGTAATGAACCTTGAATATCATGAACATGAATTTTTTACATATATGTCCTGTTGTTGCTACAGGTACAAATGATGAGGTAAATATATTGATCGAAAGAACTCAAGTACTTTTAATTGCACTATCACAAACAAAAACAGAAAAATGTGACAATGCAGATCTGTCACAGTAACGTATGTGGGTATTTATGCAATTAAATACAAAAACTAGAAAAAGTGGTTATGCCATTTTATTATTATATAAATTATAAATCTTTATACATACAAACTATACATGAGTACTATACATATCGAATGCAATTTTTCATGTGCTTAAATCAAATTACAAATAATTTCTGTTTATCATTTTTCATGATGACATTGATATGCAAAGCATCATTTTCCCCACTTGACAAATCTCATTAAACAGTGCACATTATAATACAAAAAAATTTAATGATTGATAAAAATATAAGTGTTAGGAGTTATATACATGCAAAGGAAGATGGCTTTATGATCAATCAGCTGAAACATGCCTACAATATTGGAGATCTGAAAGGTATGGTTAAATACAGTACTGAAAGTCACTGCTTGGCCTATAATCCTTAGAAATGCATAATGATAATTTAGTTACATAACTATATATATACAGGGCACCATTAGAAATTATTTCAAACAGGGCCATAAACTATGATTTAACAAGGTTTCAAAAACAGTCACAATATTTTTGAAATCATCAAAACTGATCACTATAGGTTTTTTCCAAACATATGGAAACTGTTTGTGAAACCATGTGGAACATTTTACATGAAAATACATGAGATTACTTCTTACACTGTCTAACATACAAATTTATTAGTACTTAAAAACCCACATAATGATTTCTACCATACTTAATGTGAGTAATAATTACCACATTAGTTATCCAGGTTGAATTGGAAGAACCAGTTTTTTCTGCAGTTTACTAAAAAAAATAGCAAATAGGTTAAAAAATCAATACCAATCACCTAATGACTAAAAATTTGATATTTCATCCAACACCAGACCAGCCAACCCCATTTAAGAAAAAAACAAATTCCTGTCCTGTAAAAAACAAATTTCGGCAAAAATCAGGTAGCTAAAGTGAACCCACCGTTTTTGCGAGACAGATCACTGGACTTCACCTTAATAATTCTGTTAAAGCTATTTTGAAACGAGTTTTCACTCACTGATTGTCTTTTCCACCATGACATGCTAAAAAGGCACTGTAATTAACAGTTTTTACAAAACACCTCATATTTGCTCTTCTTTAAAATAAATGGATGTTCGCTTATTGTGCATAAATTCAAAAACTACTGATTTCTTTTTTTTTAGCACGATATTGGAAGATAATTAATTCAAAACTTTAAGACACGCCACTATCGCCACTCCGCCGTGGTGTATTGACCTTGATACCTTGAAGGACCAGCTCCATGCGCTCCCTCTCGTCTCAACAGAATCATGTGACATAAACAGTCATTTTGATTGGTTCATAGCCCTTCAAATTATTGATTCTCATGCATAACAACCAATCAGCAACCAATCACATCTGCCCTTTTTAAACAAGTTTGAAAGGGTTAAATATTTGATTCTCGGGAACTTGTGTATAAAAACAGATCTTTATGTATTGACAACTTTGTTTATTATGATAAAGGAAACTCATAAATCCATACTAAATTGTCCAAAAATATTATTGCCGTATTTTAAGGTAAAATTGCACATTATATAGCAAAAACAGACTAGTTAGCAGGTTTGCAGTACCAGATATTTTGGTGCAATTAAATATATCAGCTAGCTATCACAGCAAAAAATGATTATAATTATAATAGACTTCCACGTTTAATATATTATTCAAATCTACTCATCTTTTATAGACCTCTGCTACTGGTTAACACATTTTTAAATTTATAATTCCTCACACCAGTACACATCATCATATGAATCTGACCTCTTATTTTCAAGGTGCAAATTAACGAAGTAGATCAACACGCCTTTGAACTATGAGATGCCTAAAATTAAAACGCAATGATATCTATCATTAATTCATAAGATAATAGCTGTAATCACCCCTTTGTAATGAAAATATCCTTGATGATCATGTAAAAATAAAACACTAACTTACCTTAGAATATAAAAGGTTAAAATTATACAATAATGTACTGTAAATCATCTATTTTATTTCTTCTGCAGCCCACAATGACTATATGCTAATATATGTTGTAATACTATACACACAGGTAAATTATTGAATAATGATTGCTATATGCTGCATGCAGCACAGGAGAAATAAGGAATGACATACACTTGCTAATTAAAGGGTAAAGGGCAATATTAAATCAATAACACATTATGATTTGAAGACTCGAGAGCACCTGAGTAGCAGCAATCTACAGCTTTTAAAATATCAACTGATGTGAATATATAATGATTTGTTTGTAAAATCATTCCCTTTACCTGACTGACATGATGCTTATACCAACATGCTCAGGGACGAAAAAAGGTAACCCACATTTAATTTGACAATTCATGGCAGAAAAACAATATCACGATTTGACAACTGCCAATTAGAAGTTTTGTATTAAACATTAAATATTAATGATCATCTTAAAACTGTCTAGAACAGTCCCCAGGCAAAATTGCCCAGTTTTCTTGTATCCATGCAAGTTAGCTTTGTGTATAGCTTTGACATAAAGCTGTTTTAAAAGTTTATATCAAAATTATCTTTAAAGAACTGATAAGAATTAAAGAATTTGATTTAAGTAAAAGGAGTTCCCGGGGGTCAATGAGTGCGTGCACAAACGAAAAATCAGGTGAACATTGTGCGTTTTGGGTAATTTTGGCAAATAGAGTATTTTTAAAATGAATATAGATATGCCAAAGAGAATGCGACTTTTTCACTATCAGATACCGTCACGTAAAAAAAAGTATAGTTTTAAATTTAAACCAGCCAGTCTTCCAAATGGGTGCTTTTTAGCAATCATTTAGGGGCTTTTTTAACCTATGTATGCTCATGTTAATTAACCCACCCTTAACACAGGGAAGCAGTTAAGTGTGAATTAAGTTACCTTTAAACAATTGGTGATCTTAAAATTAAAACGTAATGTTCTTAAATTAAGTTTAATGTTAATGGAATTTCAAGGTCTAATCATTTGTTTAAACCATTAAACCCCTCCCAACAAGGAATATAGGCAATCATATTGTTTAAGTGATTAAGTCAATGGAGATATAGATTCTCACCTCTTGAGGACTCCTTAATTGGTTCATGCAATGAAATCTTAATCTTGATTGGCTAATTAAACCAGATTGTGTCATAAGCATTTTAAAAGCATTCACATGGTGTGAATAAATGTTAATTTGTACAACCCTAAATGCCTGGGGTATTATTATTATTATGCCTAACCATATTTTTAGATGAGGATGTGCAGCCGAAACTCAAAATATCCACCAATTTTTAAGGTTTTCTCAGAAAAATTCCCCGGAACTGCTAACATTAAATAAAATCTTGAAAAAGCGACCCATTTTTAGGGATTCTGCTGAAAAGTGGATCCATTTTTAGGGACAATTTCTGTGAAAAGTTGACCCAATTTTAGAAATCTATCGGTGAAAAAGTGACCCATTTGGGCGGCACAGCCCTGTATTCATCATTCATATATGTAACTGCCTCCTGGGGGTAAATGTAGGAGACCGCTAACTGGGAATATACTTTGGTTTGTAACAAAAATTAAAATGTACCAGCATCAAAGTTTCCCCTTCAAATCCACACCTTACCTTATCAGGATAGGACAGCGAGGACATATTCAGAAGACACAACCAAAATTTTACTAATTTTAAAATTCTATAACATTTTTTGCATGTAAATACTAAAGAAATTACTAACACATCCAGCCAATGCATGATTTTCCTTTGATATCTTTGGAGATACAAACTCTTTTAAGAATACATGTACATTGTTTGTCAGAACCCTCTGCAAAGAGGTGACGGGGGGTACCTGACAAAAAAATTGGTAGGGGTATGAGGCCCAGGGTAAAAAACTCTGACCCCGTGGTAAATAAAGGTCACCAAAAATGTACCCTGCCGTAAATGAAAAAAACATGAAAAATATACCCTGTTGTGAATAACTTTCCTGAAATAGATACCGTGTAAAATTCACTTATGATACCCTGTGGTAAATAAATTTGGTAAAATTTATGAACGTAAATTTTTCATCCCTGTCGTAAATGCGTTTTCAAAGAAATACATCCTGTGGTACACTTATTTTTGAAAATATACCGTGGTAAATATCTAACAAGAAAAGTATACCGTCGTAAATGCGGGAGCTGAAAAAAGAGGGCCTATTGGGCAGCACACACATATACACGCACGCACGCACACACACCAGATTTCATCCAGTTCAATGACAAGATAACATCCTGAGGTATATTGTAGAGGGATATTGCCTTATGATTATTCAAAAGATGTTTTCCATCACTGCACAGTTAATAATAGGTAAAAAAATAACCAGCTATAATGATCGAAGATGTCATAACTATTTGCTTACTAATAATTGAAATATAAATCTTTTTTAAAGCAAACTCACCTTTTCTCAACAGAAGGATTTCAGCGATAATCTCAGATTACAATAATTCAAGTTTTGTTAATTCTCTTATGACTGCCTTCAATATAGCATCCACTGCTATCAAGTACTGGCAAATTGAAATACAAATATTTAATTCTCCATTAACACAATGCAGTATACAATAATCAGTACACAAGTAACTACACATGCACTACAATATATCTATAGTGTCTAAATAAATACCCAACAACTAATTGTAATGTACACTATTAAAAGTCTCTCTCTATATAAAGCTACGAAGCAGCTAAAAAAATCAATACAGTTTTTAGAATAACATGGAAAATGTTTTAAAATGTTAAAATAATTGATAATTTTGTTATTTTCAGTGTTTTTACAGAAAAACAGATTATTCCACAATTTCATACATCAAAATCTTTCTATTAATAATTCAATTGCCATTTATTATGAAACTTCTGTAAGATATTGCTTTATGATATTGATCTAGAGGGGGGGGGGGGGGGCAGGGGTCAACAAGTGGGTCTACATGGTAAACAAAAAATCGTTTGAAAAGGGATATTTCTTCAACCAGGTACGTTCTGTATTAAGGGTACATATTTAACTATATGTTATTAAATAGCGTGTTCTTTTTAGAACGTAGATCTGTTTCACCATCAGATACAGATGTATATAAAAAAACGATATCATATTTTTCAACAATAGATGCAAATCCTGTTAAACAGTGCAGCAACATGTTTACTTATCTGACGATTACTTAGTGAGGTCTGTCAAATGATCACTTTTTTAAACCTGCAAGTCTTGCAAAGTACGTGTTCTTTTCAACAGGCTATATACATATTTAGGGGCTTTTTTAAAAATTTTGTTTGCGCATGTGGACCATGCTTTACACAAGTGACCTTCATGGGATATTGATCATTAGATTATTGTTATATGAACACCTTGTGTGCGTGCGTGTGTGTCTGCGTGTGTCTGTGTGTGCATGTGCGTCTATTCTGAGTTTTGTCAACATTAAGTTCTGAACAACTTACAAAATTGTCCATTTTAAAGTTATTACACAGAATAAACAGTTTAATGTTTAATATTTGTAAGCTAGTAAAGACATGATCTTCATATTGCGTTAAAATGGCATATTGCACAAGTTTTAGAAAGATCCTGTGCGACCACAGTGATCCTGTCAGACAATGAAACAGAGGCAAAGTTACAGGAGGATGTAGTGTATAATATCAGAAACCTATTGGTTATGATAGTTTGACTAGATGGATGACAGTCAGAACCCATGGAACAAGAGTGTCTCCCACAGTGGGGTTGAAAGCCAAAAGGAGTCTACACAAAATACACACACACATGCACCCATGATGATGATGATAATAATGATAACAATGATGACTATGACGATGTTGATAATAATATTGAGATAGGCTCTCTTCTAATGAACTATATATACTAGTCCCTAAAATGTTCTAAGGATAGGATAACCTTTCAAAAACACCTAAAGAAATGATACCTGCCTCAATTGTCATAACAGCAGCTACAAACTGTACAAAGTTAATCAGAAATGTAATGTAGAATGTAATATTTCAGTTAAAAGAGATAACATGTTTTAAGGTTTCATTATTGATGATTATATCATCAAAAACCTATGAGACTTTTCAATTCTAAATGCAGATAGTAACTCTCCTAGCCAACCTTGCACTGGCAAATACATTGATTTATAAACAAGTGCTGCCAGTCAATACAATTTTATAATTCCACACAATTATAAGCACATTCATATTTACTGCAAAGAGCCCTAGGTTAACCAAAGAAAGTACTTGTTACGCTAGATTTCACAAGCATTTCTGCAAAAAATGACTAGAATTTTCAAGAGATATTGCAATCAAACAAAATAGTGTTGTTCTCCCATTAAATGAATAGATTGTTTTTGTCTATCAATATTAGAGATAAAATATGTGAACTAATACTGTAATACTCACTCGATTTATAACAACTAAGGTTAAAAACTCCCTCTTGTGTACAACATATATAGGTATATATATATTGACTATGTTTCTTGAATCTTAGATGACACAGTAACATACTACAACCACTCATGCAATCCAATAAAAGGTTGCCATAACAACACAGAATTATTTTCTTTCAGTTCTGCTAAACTGATTAATATGACATTTCTCCCATAATTGTAAACACTTCGCATGAATAATTCTTAGTGTCCTACCAGATAACACTCTTGTCATTTCAATAAAATCCAAATAAGGATACTGCATGAAAAGACATCAGTCTCAATTCTGACTTAAAATAGTTTTCAAAGATCATACCAAATAATAGATGTATATGTGGAATCAATCACTGGATTATACACAATTATTGTACAATATAATAGTTCAACTTGAAAACTGCATTTATGATGGTCAATGATATAAATTACATGTGGCTTAATAGTAAATTTTTAATAAGTTTGGAATCAAAGGACCAGAATTTGTGATATAAAGGCATTAATTTTCTATATAGGGAAAATTAATGTGAAAATAACTAAACAATAATATGCACAATTACCATTTATCAATATAAAACTAGAAGAAATTATGGTAAGGGAACACAGAAACCATTTTATTATCAGGAAATTAGTGTTCAAGGGACTCATAGGGAGTTCGCGAACTTTTTTCCAATACTGAAATGTAACAAATTCTTTGACTTAAATTCTGCAGTATGAGTATTTATAAACTCAGGCCACAGGAAGGCCACAGAATCGTGAAATCTATTGTAAACAGTTACCAGAAACTTCATAAAATTTATCACATAAACCCATGATTGTACAATCATGGGTTTTGTGATACTTACTATTGGAATATTTTACTATTGGAATTTTGTGCTTATTATTGGAATATTTAGTCCATATTTAACTGGATAGTTATGAGCTGGAATTACTAAAGAAGATTCTTAAATTCTTTACAGACAATTTCATTGTCCTTGGGCATGGTTGCGGGAATTCTCACATACAAGGAGATTAAATAGTGACATTTAGACAGTGGTTTCACAAATTTTCATGATATAGGAAGTGAGATATGATTGATAAACAATGCTACAATTGACTCCATGCTAACAATTCTTTTATAGTGATATTCTAACTAAAGTGTGTTGGAAGATTACAAAGTCCTGTTGCAGATTATCTTATTTAGTGGACTATTAATTGTGTCTTTCAGTGGTTTAGAAATTTAAAGAATACTGTTGGGAATATTACAAGCTAAGACACATAAAAATTTAGGATATATTTTACTAGTTATAAGGAGATCCTAGTTTTAAGACTAAGATAATATATGAAACACTAAGAATTTTATTTATCCTATTCAGAATTAAGAACAATTACTGAAGATTTTGATGTACTGTTAACTAATATCATGTATGATAATTGACATATGTTTTCTTATTGAAATGAAGAAAAGCCTTTACAAGTATATGATGAAAGATAATAAGCACAAGTGCATAAAGCACATTTACAGTCAATAGTATGGATTAGCTTTAAAGTTTGAACAATGTACTGCACTGAACTGTCAGCAAAACTTTGTGACTCTAATCAAAATATCACAGATTACTTTTTTTACCCATATATCTGTCTTTGTCTAGACTGAAGCAACATACATTATTTGACAGACATAATTAACATTAGAAAATATATAAAAATGTGAAAAGCCACATATCATGCAAAAAATAAAATATTAAATGAACAGGAAATCTTAAGAACCAGTTTGATGATAAGCCCATCTCCCCACCGATGCATTGACTGAATTATTGAAGTAATTGCTCAAGCAGGATTTTTATAAAAATGAAGATTGAATTGTCGAGTCAAAGTTTAGTTAAAATACATCCATATTAAAAAGCTAACATAACATTTCTATCTCCTTAATTTCTAAAAATGGAATCTTCAACATATATGCAAATGCCCTTGGAGATGGTACAGATAAGTTTTATAGCTTATCAACATCTTACAAGACAGGAAGTAAAAAGTTGTCCATCCACTTTTTCTTCACTCATTTTACAATGATAATTTAAAACTTTAAATTTAAAAGTAGTCATACAAACATTAACATGGGAGATGGAATGAGAACTCACAAGATTCAATCTTGTCCACGGAGGAATTAGTAAACCTCCAAAATTATAAAAATAATATCTGAGTGTTTGATTGAAAATCTGATACTTGAGTTCCCATATTCGTACACGCCCTTTATACAGTTTGTAGATTTTTGAAAATTTATATTATTCCCAAAATTTGTACACCTAAAAATTGAAAAAATGCTTTATTTCATGTTCGATTTAGAGACTTTTTATCGTACTATGTATATAACAAAGAAAGACACATTATTGAACTTAAGTGCGAACCACTCACTGATACAGATGGTAAAATCCACAATTACTGTAAGCATATTTTTCAATTGTTGTGGAGCGAGCTTTACATAACGTGTATGTGTACTGGAGTTTGACGTAACCCACATAGTTACAATCAGAATTCCGTCTGTTAGTCCATGTGTTTCAATTGTAAGCGGGGAAATAAAATCTTATCATGTATCCTGGTAATAACTAGATTACGGTAATTCTTCTCAAATTCGTACAAAAAAATGATTATTTTTTTAATTTTGGGGGGTGTACAAAATTTGGGAAATACAAAATTCTCCGAAAATATGGGTGTACGAATTCTCGGA
>JAOXYB010043381.1:0-12643 GCA_028565635.1 Phoronis ovalis | reverse complement strand
CAAAAGTAAACTAGAGATGTTTTTTTTTCGGCGATATAGGATCAAACACCTGCGACATAAAATAGTGAAACAGACTAATACAGTGTAATTGTTTTCTATATAGAAAAGGGTCTAGGAATCTTGTTACAATTTCCGTGTTATATCATCAAGAACATTAAACGAGACTTCTGTGAAAAATGCAATTCTATGAACCAAGAAAGATATATTCAACTATTTAAAGTTTCGAAAATTAGATTTAGCAGCATATATTACATATATTATTCGTTTGCGTTAGTTGTTTGTGTACACATTTTTCTTATCATTTGGTATAAGGACACAATTGATTTTCTTATCCACTTCTATAGTAATTTCATGTAACTTAAATCATTACAAAAAATTCCCAAACATTGCGCGAAGAAAATTACCTGTTAAGAACTGAGGATTATTATGTATACTACTCCCTATCAAATTTTGGTTTATTTTACTTTAAAAAAGCTAATATTAGTTTCAATCTCTTGTACAATGATTTCCCTTTGAAACAGAAACAAGCAAAAAAAGCCAGCGCCAAGGAGGAAAAAAGAAAAAATCATACATTTAAGGTATTGGCACTACTTTCAGCACAGCCAGCCTTTGCGGTTACATCAACTGTGACCTTATGCCATTTGTTGTTATTCTTGAAAATATGTATTGAGACAATTTCTTCCAAGTTGTAAATGGACGCTGGAATTGTTATTTGACTGTTAATATATTGCTTTCAAAAAAAAAATTTGCTTAAAACATTCCCAACACAACTCTAATAAAAATATTATTTTAAAATTTATCGTAACTTATTGGCAAATTAATTTTGATGTATACAATAAATAAAAGAATAATAAAACTAGCCTGGCTTTTTTCTATTGTCGGAATTTCTACCTTTTATGTTTTTTTAAAATTTAGACTAAAAAAATTACATATAAGGTTGCTGTAAACAATAAATTAAAAAAATAAAACTAGCCTGACTTTTTTCTATTGTCGGAATTTTTACCTTTTATGTTTTTTTTTTAAAATTTAGACTAAAAAAATTACATATAAGGTAGCTGTAAGCAATAAATTAAAAAAATAAAACTAGTCTGGCTTTTTTCTATTGTCGGAATTTCTCCCTTTTTTAAATTCAAATTAAAAAAAAAATTACAGACAAGGTAAAATGCCGATATTAATGAGTAACTATTCACCGACATGCAAAAAGTGTAAACATATCATAAAAACGTTCCTAATGATTTTTAGTCACTGTATGCCATGTATACAAGAATGCAATACATGATATTATTCATTGCAATAGAGTAAATAATTAAATTATAAAACTACTAACTCTTCAACATATTGTTAACCGCGGACTGTTAATAGTTCCATATCAAATCGCAAACTAGTAAGTTGTTCGATGCATAATAAGCGTTTATTCGCACGTTTAATTATCAGAATATGTATATTCAGTGTCGCATATGTATTGATCTGCTGTATAATGTGTGGTAATAGTTTTGTTATGCATATAATGGAGAGTTTTGTGTGTAACTCATCCAGCGGACATCCAGACAAATGCTTTCGACACCTGACAATCTTCTTAAAAATCACCTCTCCAGTTGATAACTGAAATGTCCGATTTCAACTTTGTTTGTTCTAGAAAAAATTGGTTTAAAAAAGAAGAAAATTACTGTTTGATGTGAATAAAGAAGCATCGATTATTCAAGGTTTCAACTTGAGTTACTATAGACTTTTTGAAGTTATGTATACATAAAGGTGTTTAATTTCGCGTTTCGCTTTAACAGCATTTCTCGTTTTGGTAAATAAGTGTTATCGGAAATGAAATTATGTCTCAAGAAGGCTCCGTCGAACTTTAAAGCGACAAGTAAAGAAGGATGGAACTAACTGTAAGTTTTTGACTTTTATCATTTGCTGTAAGATAATTTTAAGTCATTTGTAATTTTTAAGTGAAATAAATAGTTTATTGAAAACTTGTTTGTAACACTTGATTATGAAATTAAATGATATCCAACGCTCCCGTGTCCACCTTTAAATCGTATTCTAGTTTTAACCTTTTGGGTAAAAAATGTTTACAAGATTTTTATCACCGTGAGTGATATAACTAAGAGGATTCTAAATTTCAGAATTTTCAAATATGCCTTTTTTTAGGAAAGTTCTTGTTGCCACATTTGAAATCGCTTCACATCCGTGTACGATTAGATCATACTGCTCATCCACGAATATGACATACATGTATTTCTCTGTTCATTCATCGACTAAAATCCAAAGACTAAAAGAGCACTTGGTAAAAATTGTATTTCCTGTTAAAATATGCATTGAGGCATTTATGCTGTTTGTTCTTCAAGGTCGAATTTAAACTCCGCGTAAAAAATGTTTCAACATTTATCCCATCAAAACATTAACAATAGCATAAGATTTTCAACTGGATAAGTTAAGAGAATGTAGGATATACTTTAATGTTTACATTTTACTAGTCAGCATGTGGCTTTCTAAGATGCGTGTTACATATAAATAGGATTTTTAGTTTAAAAACAAAACATGAAAATTCTTTAGAATATTAATCACGCACCTCTAGACTTAAGTAAACGCTGCAGCATGATAAGTTTTACTGTTTTGTTCATTGTTGACTGAATTGATTATAAAATAAACATATATGCAACTCAGACTAGATGCGACGATTTAAATTAAAACTCATTTGTAGGTTTCTTACCAATATAAAATTGCCGTCTTGTTGGTGATACTACTGACCAATTCGCAGACAGGTAAAGTGAATTGCATATTACTATTACAATACCCGTTTCAATAAAAGGAGCCCTACGCGTACACGAACTGCATGCGCGGACTAGTTTCCAAAGCTGTCCTAATAAGCTTTTCGGCCTTATTTCGACAAAATTCTCACAATGCACAGAGACACTCTTTAATACACCATAGTATCGTTTATTAATTTAAACTCAAAATATCTTGTGAATATGTGCGCACATCGATCAGGCGGCGAGAGGAAATTCAAATGCCGTACGTACACACCTTGATTTCGCGAACACAGTATAAGTAGTAATACACTACGTAAACACAGCACAACACTCATTGTAGCCTTTGCCTGTGTACGATCTTGCATCAACGAGCCTACCGAAGAATTTCCGCTAATTTTATACAGAGAAATAAATTTCAATCAACAAGCGGCTGACTACGTGGGCTGTCTCTCTGTTACAGAGAAAACGTTGCAACTGTTTGCTACCACTGATGGATATGGTAATCACACATTACTGTACAAGAGCGCAAAGGTAAAATTTAATCAGTCATCTCGAATTTATCATAATGTGTAATCTCTTTACACCATTGATTTACAATTAACAAATAATATTAAACCTCTATTAATTTTAAAAAAAATTGATATATAATTTATTCAAATCTTAATATCATAGAAAAACGGAAGATACTTTGGGAAAAGAATGTAGTCCGACTCCAATCTACATCTGTAGCTATATACACATCCAGTCGTAGAACTTAGAATTACTTTAGATGACAGGTAATCTACGGGATTAGTAATTATAATGTCAAGCATTTTGCCAGAGCACCATACCATGCAGTAAAGTGTAGTCCTGGTCCATCTGCTATTTAGAGAATATGCTGGAAAGCTTTTTGTTGGATGGTGCCACCTAACGTCTGTTAGACGACTAAATAAAATAATATAGCCTTGAATCAGAGATTCTGCGAATTGATCCTGGTTCGTACACTCGGTAAAGAAGTGTCTTACTTACCGCTGAGATTACTATATTGTAGTTAGGGAGTTAGTACTAGTCTAGTCGTACTGGTAGTTATATTCATAATGGCTAAACTTCCGCAGTTACCGGTCGTCGTATCTTGAGGCTAAACGTCCGGACATCCATTCGTATCAACTCGCCTTTTTCCGTGCAGGAGAAATAGTATTTGTTACAAACAGCAAGAAACTATTGAAACATTGTATCTCCAAGAACAAATGGTATTACACTTTGCTCGTGTGGAGGTCCCCAAATGGAATAGCTGATATAGGGCGATCGCCCAGTTCTCCGAAGGCTCTCTGGCCCGACAGCTCTCTGGTCCGACAGCTCGCTGGTCCGACACTACTATTTTCTTATTGTAATTAGATTTAAATAATGTATTAAGTGTTAAAATATTCAATTCTGTTATACAACTTTTATACGGACAGAAAACTTAGTCATTTTTATGTAGTTTTTAACGCAATCTGGGTTCTCAGGTCCGAACTGTCATCACTTCGAAAACAAGCAAGATGATGAAAATGCTACAAATATAAAATGCAACTGCTGAGAGAAAACTAATTTTGCATAATGGGTAGAATGTTTAATTGAGAATGTGAAGCGAAAACTACACGATCGATGCACTAACTAGAATTAACCAACGTAAAGTATGCTAAATATTCAACGGTTAAGAAACTCAACAATTCACATAAATTTAACGATTTGAAAAATTGTGTCATTTTTTTCAATTTTTCTCCAATGTCGTTAATTTCCAACAAATAAATAAAAATTTCATATTACTTTTTATATTTTGAAATTATTTCAGAAACCGTATTTTATGTCGAGGCAAAAACGCTTATTCGAACACTTTATAAAATAGCGGTTGGAGATTTGCACATTATATATGTGTTTTAATCACTGAATAAAAAACTGCAAATTAAATAACTAACAGTTGTGGTATTATTCAAAAACTATAGCAAAGTTTTAAAACTGAAGGATATATCCATATTTATTATAGTAGCCATAGTAACGCTCCGTGTGAAGAAATGTTAATTTTTTTATTTAAATTCGGGTATTTCCTCCTAGGTGGCATATAGTTGTACACTTGCAGCGGCATATAGAGGTTTGTGTGGTGTATATTTTGTTCCCATAAAGGATTAAGACTATAGTCCTTTTTTTAATTCCCATGTCGGACTAGCGAGCGTTCGGACTAAAGAGCTGTAAGACCAGCGAGCCTTCGGCCTAGGTTCGGACCAGAGGGCCGTCGGAATAAAAGATATGTCACCTGATATAGTTGCAATCCCGGGGGCAGTCAACATGAAAGTGGGTACCCATGTTCCAACAAAAAAGCCCCTAACGAAGTGAAATTCTGCAAAAAATACACCCCTAAGGAATTAAGTGAGTTTTTTTGAAAAAATACACCCCTAGACTAAGGCTTTCCTAAGGAAGTGACTTTTGGGAAAAAAACACCCCTAACGAAGTGTCACACCTTAAAAAACCACCCCCTTTCGTGATTTTAGTCAAAAAACAGACCCTAAGCGTGTAACGTGCGTTACGCGCCGGCGGTTTGAAAAACATACCCTTTCACGCAAAATTTTGTTGGAACATGCATACCCACTTTCATATTGACTGTCCCCCCCTGTTTGAAATTTGCAGGTTTTAGTAATTATGTTTCAATATTAAGGTTTTGTAAGTTTAATAGTAAGTTTGAGTATTCAATTTTTACTAAATTTTTTATTTCTTGTTTTTTAGTAGGCCTACTATGTTCTGCTTTGCAATAAAAACATTTGATTTACTTAAGTATAGGCCTATAAAACGTTACTTGTTGGAAAATTGCGGCACTTTTTACAAACACAAATAGACTTGTGTGCTCTAAACCAGTAAAGACAAGCGGGGGAATTTACTGGTTTCTACTTAAATATATTTTTTCAGATTTTTGTTGGACATACTTTACTGTTCAGAGGATGGTTTAAAACTGAAGGGAAACACCTGTATTCCCAGTTTGTTATTGAAACAGACTTGGAAGATCTTCATCGATATATATCTGAAAGTAATGCAGTTCTAAGAGAACAAGTAACTTATGCAAACCCTAATGGAAAATTTTCAGTAATGGTATGTATACGACCGGGGGGGGGGGGGGTACTCAGGGTTTTGTCTTTATAGGGATGTGCCGCAACAGTGGATCCGTTTTTTTGACCAGGTTAGCAGAGAAGATCCAGCTTTTTGATCAAATTAGCAGAGAGGATTCAGTTTTGACTGAATTAGCAGAGTGGATCCGGTATTTTGAATACATATAATCTGGTTTTTGACTAAAATTATTAAACCTGTTTTCCAATACACATAAAATTAGCAGTCAGGTTTTTTTAGTAAAAAAAGTTTAGTAACCCGGAAAATAGTTGAGGGGATAAGGTTTTTTAGCCTGTGCCGTAGACTTCTACCCAAAATTTTGTGAAGTACTTCCCCCCGGGATATACGACAAGGAGTAATATCGTTTATTTTGTTTCTTCAACAGTACCTGCATGCTTATGTAACTACAGTCCTGTACAGTTTTAGTGACGACCTGTTAGAACGGTACATGTGTAGCTATAAATATTACGTGGCTGCAGATTTCGTATAATACCCAAAGATATATAATGTTAAATATAATGGAGTCACCTATAAGCAACTCTTTTGATTGAATAATAAGATAAAATATCACATTAGTCATTTTAAAATTTGTGAATGATATAGCAGAGACTGCACTTCAGTTTCATAACATTTACTTCACACAGTTGAATTTATACTCATAAAAATATTCTTTATCATGATGAATCATGGAAGCTACAAACACATGTAACTGTCATGATTTATTAAGGCTGAGCTGGTAGCTGATGATGGATTTCCAACATGCTCTCCTCCTTGTATATATGGAAGCTGTGGTAGAGATGGTAAATGTGTGTGTCATGAAGAGTACGATGGTACCACATGCGAAAATGGTAAGGATTCTTGCCTGGGGGGGGAACTTGGTAAAAAACTTGGTGGTGGTGTGAGGTTCCAGGTAAAAAACCATAACCATAGTAGAAATTGCTTTCCAAATATATGGTAATTTTTTGCGAAAACTATATCTCATAGTAAAACTTTCGAAAAAAAACCATATGGTAAAGTTCCCACTTTGGAAAATATTGTTCAGATTTAGATAATTCTGGGAACTGAACTGCTACATAATATCTTTGCCATTTTGTAAATGAGAAAACATCTTAAACAGTTAAATTGAGAAAGCAATGCTTTATATTAGGCATGCGTAATAGTGTTAGCAATGTAAATGTTCATTCTTATAAAAATAAACACGATTCCAACTAGTTCAGCTATATATGGTTGTATAAATATATAACCCATGGTAAAAAGACATTGTCAAATAAGCATAAAAAAGATATCCCATGGTAAAAATATTAGCTGAAAAAGTAGGCCCATGGGGTGGCACATATACATGTATACAGTCACTTTGCCCCAGGGATTCTTGTACTAACTCATACACATCCCCTGTCAAGAGTCTGCAGTGCCTGCTAATAAATTCATGCTGCTTGCTGAATTGTGCTGTAATATTCAAAATTTAACAAATATAGAAGCTTTTCTGAAAGTATATAATTTTAATTATATACTTTTAGGAAAGTATTTTTTTAAAGTAGTACCATTTAAGTAGCACGAGTTAAGACTTTTTTTAGTAGATCATAACATTATTTATCTTCTGTGTTTTTGTATTGTTTTTGCTATTATTTTCAGAACTGTGTAACTCTACTTGTCGGTTTGCACTAAATCGTCCATATGACGCACATCCTCTTGTGGCTTTTGCATCGAAAAAATATAAAGGTAGTGCGACATTTGTAAAATCTGGTGAGGCCATCAAGATATTTGAAGATTTTGAATCATTCAGGTCACCCCAAGAATGGTATCATAACTCTTTCAGGGTATTGCGAAATCATGACCTGATTATCAGAAGATTTCAAGCAAATGGAAGCAATTCTGAAACAAATCAAACGCAATTCATTGAATTTTCTTTTCATGTGCAAGGAATGAACATAGTTAGTATGAGAAATTATTACGAAGGTATGTCACAACTTATTCCATTTGTGAATTCATTTTCTCATATATGTTTCATGTTTTAAAAAGCTTTGTGTTTCCCAATGTAATACAATTTTGTACCAAGAACTTTCCCGAGGTATATGAATGCCTGTTTCCAAAAAGGCTTATTTTTTTACCCTTTCTTAAGGGTCAATTTGTTATGATGAAAATCTTTCTTAGAGGGGATGGAGATGTCTAGTTGTGATTTTTGGGGTGCTTCTGGAAGGAAAAATAATCTCCCTCTTTTTCGATTGTTGAAAAATTTCAGTCTTGGATAGGATACTACTATTGAGAGTAGTCTTGCTTAGGGAGGCTTTTTCATACCCTGGACAACTTGTCTAGTCTTTTGTTTCAGACCATTCGTGAATATGGGTAGCCATTCTATACCGAGTAGCTCCCCCGGAGAACTTCTCAGTCTTATCAGGACTGAATATTATTTCAATTACTCTTTTTGCCCATGATAATGTTGATATAATTTTTTTAAAAACACAGCGTGATCTCTTAAGTAATGCATTTTCTTGTATATGGGCTTACAGTGTATTTGTATACATTTTTTTCACCAAAACTAGAAAGAACAATGTGCCATATTTTAATTTAAAAAATGATGTTTGTATATAGAGATGTTGAGAATGTTAAACATATATATATATATATATATATATATATATATATATACAGTGGAATAATTCATCACAGTGGAATAAATAAATAAAATGAAACTGGAATAATTCATTATAGTGGTCGGAATAAATAAAATGAAAATGGAATAATCCGTTACAGCAGAATAAATAAAATGCAATCGGAGTAATTCATGACAGTGGAATAAATAAAATCCAAAATAAAATACTATAATGAAAGGGATTACATTAATTCTATCATTTTTTTCTTTACAGAAAATGTCTTAGATGTTGGGATATCAATGATAAATATGCCTGGTTCTTATGTTGAAGTGGAAGCGATCCTCAAAGAGGAATGTCATCCTTGCAACGACATAAATGGATTTGGTTTTTGCCCAAACAGGGAATGTATATGTGAAAACAATAATGTGCTGCCTCCTGCCTGCACTCCAGAATCAAGCAAGAAATTTATTATTTTATTTCAGTCAGCTACAGAACATTATTATATAGAGTTTGCTGCAAATTTTCTTGGATTCTCCTCTGTTAAGACGTTATTCAAGGAGATGAAACGTGTAAAGTGTAATATTCTACAAGAATAAATTTAAAAAAAAAAACAGCAATAAACTGTTCATTTCAAAATCATGCTTTTATGTTCTTGTAACCACTTCAGAGGGGTTACTAATCTTTGAAGAATTCTGTTCAAGCTAGGCAAGTTTTTAATAAAAGTTGACCTGTAGTATCGTTCGGCGACACAGTATATGGCTTCCAACGATGACCACTAACTTTCATTTCTTGAAATATGTGGTCATTTCAATCCAATTGCATTGAAATCCTACCAATATAGTTCTACAGTTATCAAAAAGAATTTTTTCACATGGCAGCCATTTTGGATTCAAGATGGCTGCCAGCTTTTCACTTGAAATTGGTCCAGTACCTACAGAGTTGTCAAAAAATAATATGTTCTTGACATGATTCCAACTTTGTTGTTGGAAGCCATAATAAAAACTGGTATTTTCATTTGACCATGAAATATTTGGCTGTAATATTAAGCTTTGTCTTTCAAAAATGTGCTTAATATGGTAGCAAGATTTAAATTTATACAAAGCTTTTACTTTTAATTTAAAATAATTTGACAAGGCAATAGTCTATTAAAATTCACTAATTTCTTTACCAGTTTTAGCAAACATTGAAAATTGATTGAGACAATATTTATAAAACTGTTTAAATATTTTATGAAATATTTACATAAGTAAATAAATCTACAGCAGTTTGAAGTCGATATATTTAAAGAGGCTAATATATCGGTACAATTTATTTACATTTTATATTTTGAATATAAAATTGGATACTACTGAGTTCAATGAAAAGATAGGCTATGTCTAGTAAAAGTAAGGGTATAAGAAAAAATGAAAAGTTTCTTGCACTTGAATTTTGAAGGTTTATTTATAACTTTTGAATGAAACATAAATTGTAAAGATATGTAGTTAAAGTTAATTTTGGTCAAGTTTCAGCGTTGTATCTGCAGGAGTGATCGATGCACATAACTTTTTTTTTTTAAAAAGAAAGAAAAATCAAAATGCCCATCTTACCGATTACGTCATCATGTGTCTAACAGGAAGAGTAAAATTTCCAAAAATGTGACCTGTTGATTTGACCTTTAACTGATTACATTTTACTGAGACTGATACCTTGTTTAACAGTTGCAACCGCTTCAAATTTTGACATTTCACTTTCATTATTTTTTTAATAAACTTTGTTTAACAGGTGCATAAACTTTTTATATTTTTTTTTCTTTTAACACTGAAAACCAAAAAAGCAGGACCAACTCGTTTTTTTAGGGCTTTTACCCTTTGAGCAAGTTTTCTCTTTTGTGTGCCCTTTTAAGTCATTTGCTTATCAACAGTACACACACACATTTAAGAATAGTTCATAATAAAAAAATAAGTTGCATTAAGCAATTCTAGCAACTATACTAGAGATAGGTGTAATAAACAAGTTATATTTGCCATTGTTAACATTGTTACAGTCAATGTAGACACCTTTAGAAAAAATAAATAAATGTCTACGTTGACACTAACACTTAATTTTTATTATCAGTATTGAGTAGCAATATCCTTCTAATTTTTCAGAATACATTTACATAACTTCAGTCTTATTTTCCATTGATATATTGGTATTTTTTCAGATTTAGAACCTGGTTTTAAAACCCCAGTCATTTTATATGAACAGTTTGAATTTCAAGGTCGTGGGACGCCACTTTCTATAGGTAAATACATTTTTATTGCAAATTATGATTATTATTATTCATATGTCTACCTATTCAATCTTTAAACAATTTTTTTTTTTTGTTTGAAGATGTGTTGTGATTATTGATAACAAACAAGAAGCATAAAAAAGAGTGAAAAAAGTGTTTATTATATATAGTATCTTATGTAAAAATTTTATTTAATTATAATTCAGGTGTATAACTTTATATTTTGCTCTGTAGGTATATGGTATAAACTGTGGAATGGTACTGGTCAGGGATATCAGTGTGGTGATTATGAAATGACAATAAAATCCATGAAGATAATAAATGTTGGCGTCATTGCAGATTTTAAAATAGTTAATCGTGACACTGGAGAAGTTTTGATTTTACCAAATGCAACGCTATATAAATCCCTTATTCCTGATTTAAAGGTTGAACTATCAGCCTTTGCATGGTATGGTAGTGTAGTTAACTCCATGCAACCAACAGGTATGCTATATTCAGTCTGACAGTATAGATCTCTAACTGTAAACACCATGATGAGTCTGGTTTAAATCTCAAATTAGCTTTTAAAGTAAACCCTGATTATCCTGTAATCATGTTAATGTAGACTTCGGTTCCATACTGCACCTTATTCTCATCAGATATTCTATAATGGGATTAGTATGCCTGTTATGAATTAATTCATTCATAGTGTTTTAAGGGTTATATATATATCAACTTTTATTGCATTGGAAATCAATTATGTAGTAATAATGTTAATAACTGCAAAACTTTGTCTAGGTTAAAACCATATTGTAATTGCAGAACTGCTCAACTTTCAATTCAGTTATTCAATTCAATTATGTGTTTAAATTTTTAGTGCATTACACCTTATACATTCAAATTACTAATTGCCAATTTTGTGAGGCGGCAGAAGAGCTTATACATGTATGTAGTGATACGTGTGTTCATGGAAATTGCAACTTAAATACATGCGTATGTGCAATGTTTTATTCTGGATCAAACTGCACAGAAGGTAAAAATGTTGTACGGCTATACTGCATATTAAGTGTTTATTTGGTGTTATAACAATGAAGCTATTTGTGTGTGTCAGATGGCATATACTGTAATGAAACATTTGATTAAAAATAAGAATTATCTAGAGCCATTATGGATTGCTGCCATAACGATATTCAAACATTTGGATTGCTACCCGCTGCTTACAGCAAATAATTTCGATTAATTTTAGGTTTGTATCCATAATTCCATAAATAAATTTTGTAATTTGGTTTGTATCGGTCAGTTTGTGTAAAAATGGATTGCTACCCTAATATTTCACAAAATTTGGATTGCTACCCGAAAATTTCCAAAAATTTGGATTAGGTTTGCTACCACAAGCGAAAATTTTGGATTGGGTTCCGCAACACATCCCCGTAGTCAAAAAAAACTTGAGTACCCCCCGGGGTGGTGAAGTCCTTGACAGATGAAAGCAAACTCTGTGCCTATATGGCTTGAAATATGATTCAGTTTTGGATAAACAGTAGATAACATTGAAGCCAACACTGATTAATAAAATTAATTCTTTACTTCCCACTTTTTTGTATTTAAGTGTAATATTATATTATATAACTATCATGTTTTTTTAGAATGGTGTGATGATGAGTGTCGTGCAGATCATGAATACCCAACGTTTAATATGCCATTGATTTCATATGGCCAGTTTTACGAAAATTACACTGAAACCATATTTAATGAAAGTCTTACATTTTGGAAAGGACATAACTTGTTTTTTTCAAGATTCTTCATTTATCCTATGGCTGACATCATTTTTGAGACAATGATGAATAGTGATGTAGTAGCTACGGTGAGCTTGCCAACTGCTTTAATATATACACTCCTAATGTAGCATTTTTTAATCATATTCTGTTTTTAAGTGGAGATCAATCTTCACTGAAGGTGGATATATA
>JAOXYB010043370.1:0-12644 GCA_028565635.1 Phoronis ovalis | reverse complement strand
TATGTATGTATGTATGTATGTATGTATGTATGTATGTATGTATGTATGTATGTATGTATGTATGTATGTATGTATGGTTCATATTAAAAAAATTATAATTCGAGCCTAACACCCCAAAGCTAAATCGTAAGGGTCACAGGTTGGCTCTCACTCAATAGGCCGACCACTCATCCCAATTCAATCTAAGAAAGAGAAATAGTTAAATTCACCTGCCGTGTTGTCCGTTTTGTGCGCATTAAAAAATAGTGCTTCTGTTTTATAAATGGAAATTACAAATCAGTCATTTTGTTGCATAGAACAGTCTGTTTTCATTACCAGCAGCAACTTGCAGTCTCTTAAGAGGTATGGTACTACGCCTCCTGACCGAGCATGATAATCCCATAGGTATTGACCTCGCCATGAAGTGTCTACGTCCTATTTTCATAGTATCAGCATAGTGTCTTAGTAAATTAATAGTTTAATTGGTATATAATTGTAATAGCGCTATTGTCTAGTCTATATTACTATGGCTATGTGATAATAAATAGTTTAAGCTAGTTGGAATATTTAAGTTAGACATCGTCAACATATATATGAATGTACTGGTATGTATGTATAGGTCCTTTTTATAAAAAGGAGGCATCATATTGCACAATAATTTGAGCTCAGAACCACAAGGTAGATCTAAGACTTAAGTCAGTATGAAAAAGATAGCAATGTTGGACCGGGCTCATCACATACCATAATATATTTACAAGGTAAATGCATAAATATTCATTCTGTGATTATTTTGAAATTTTCAAACACATGTAATAATGCATTTGCTCATTGCATAATATCCTTATAGAAATATGCGATATTACCACAGGTTTGCATATTGTTGCAAATGATTGAGTAATGTACATTATTTTCCCAGGAATTTATTTGTGGTATGAATATTTAAATTTAAAAGATTTGCTTCCATTCCCTGTAGTCATAACATTACTCTTACATGTTATTGTTTTAATTCATAGTAAAATGAAATGTTATCTATTACATAACAATATATTTGTTATATAATGCATGTCAGTATAAACAAACAAACCTATAAACTAGACAGATATGACAAAAACGATTGATGAGTACTCAATTTATTATTTCAAAAATGTAACTACCGTATAAAAATGTGTTTTGTTAAATGATTGTTTTGCTCATCATGTTGCATTCTAGTGTAGGATTAATATGTCGTTAAGTGCTTTGAATGAATCCTCAAGGATATGTGAGTACCCTCAGGAATACTGCAGTGTATTAACTTTCCTGGAGGAATTTGTCCCCAGGAGGACAGTAGTGAATATCTTACTAATTAGTGTATTGACAAGTACGATTTTGTCACTGACACTGAAGTCATTAACATTCAAGAAAAAAGAGTGTTCCAGAATGAACACTAAAAAAGTTTTTTCACCGAATTTTGCATTATCTGGAATAATGCTGCACTCACTTACATATGAAAGAAAGCGTACAAATCCAATAAGATGGCTGCTAAAGCAGCAATCCTAATTAGCCATGCACTAGTAATGAAAAGTAGTACTCACGTAACTCAAATTAGGTTTTGAATTTCTAAATGTGTCAGCACCTACAAAAGCCAAATTAGTGCAATTAATGTTTACGTCACAGTTTTTTAACCTCATATTTCATTGCTTATTGCAGAGCAAAATTGTTATTGGTATATTTTAGTAAAGCTAAAGTGAAAACGAAATATGTGCCATTCTAAATTTGTGAATTTACGAATTTTCTAACAGGAGCATTTTCTATAAAAAACATAATTTTCTGAAATTCCCTGTTAATTTGCAGCCTGAATTATTGTAGACATTCTGTTCGTTTGGATTTGTGTTATTTTCTTAAACAGCTTAATTAACTTATAAACTGGGCGATTAGCAGACACCTACGGAAAACATGACTGAGCTGCTTGGAATACTACTGAGTGATAAACAATAGTAAGAATGGATATATTTTAACTTGTTAAGCTGTGAGGTGGTGCGTCAATTTAATCGTGCAAAGGGACAAATAATATCATTGGGCTGAGAGGCTTGAGCTGCAGTTGGGTTTATATTATATATGATCACTAACACTATTTTTGGGTAATAAAGAAAACATTTTAAAAAAAGAAGTGATATTCTTTCTAGTCTTTAGAATAGTAAATATTCCGTTTTCACCTTGGCTCTACTGAAATACACAGGTAATAATTTTTCTCGACAACAGATTATCAGATATGTGGTTAAAAAAACCTGACATAGACTTTAGATTTGTTATTTTCAAAATTCAAAAGTCAGCTGGAATAAAAAAAATGTTAGCCTGCTCGTCTCTACATTAGCTCCATTTATCGTTCACTAGGTCGACTCGTTTCTCGGTTAACATGGGGTCTTTTCGTATACGTTTCCGATATGTTGAGATGTTATGAACCATGAATTTGCATCGTCGGGACTTATTCAAATGTGCATTTGACATGTATACGTAACTCATATTTTCTGAAAACATGAATTCACTTATAATCATCAAGACTTCGTTTTCAACATAGAATCGTAGCGTTTACTATGTCTAGCTCTGATAATGTGAATCGTACATTTACCTTGTCGGAACATGAACATGGGTTTTGTACAGATACTTTTACAAGCGTTTTACGAACGAAAGCTCATTGGTAATGTTACGTAACGGTTTGAAAAAGAACAAAGGAATACGTTATGAATTATATTTTTTTTTATATGAAATTTTAGGAGGCTGACATGTTAAGATAATCATCGCTTAACAGTTCCTTAACCATTCGATGGTTAACTAAGCCATTGAATGGCCAACACTAACCATTACACTTTTTGATGGTTAAGGCGATGGTTAAAGTTGGGATCCCAGAATCTTTTGCACAATAGCTGAATATACGCAAATTTAAAGTTGATGTCATTTCACTCAAAACTAAGTTCTAACATACTTATCAAAATATTTTCCAAAAGTTCGCTGTATTAGCCGAGTAACTGGTGAAAATGTGGAGTTTTTGCGGATCCACAAAAAAATTGTCATCTATTAGCGTAAATGGAAACTAAGAATTCGCAGTATGAACATGTAAACACTCCCTAATTGGAAGCTTAACATAACAGCTTTAGGAGCCTGTCCACAGGCTAAGGAAGGACTAATCATATAAGGATTTAATATATTAATAATTGATAATTTTGATAATTTTACTCATATTTCGTCATTTATAATAGTACTATCAATAAATTGATAATTATTAGTACTGAAATAAAAATATAAAATTGGGATTTTGGGCCCTTTTAGCCTGTTGAACCACAAGCAACTAAATTATGATCCACTAGGTGGTGTATTTGCAGCTTTTGTATTCTCTGCTGGGGTAAACAGATGCCAAATAAGGGATACTTTAATATAAATGACCAATCAGACAGTAGTAAATAACATTATCATGAATATTAACATCATACAAACTTTGTTTATACAACTTAAAACTGCGCTGATAACAGGGAGTGTAAACCACACTTTCTGACCCGGGGAGGGGTATTTAAGTTATTTTTTGGTGGAGGTGTAAAGGCCAGCTGAAAATTTGTATTTGGGTTGTATATTTCTTGCTGATTTTTTTTTTGTTGCTACCATAGAGGAATTCAAACATGTGGATTGCTATCCCGGGGGTACTGTCATTCAGAGTCACTATATATGTGTGCCGCCACTAGGCCCCCTTTTTTTCAGCTCCCGTATTTACCACAGGGTATGTTTTTCATGCTTCTCAGAGCCTTATTTACCACAGAGCATAATTTTCAATAAATTTTCGTTTACCACAGGGTGTATTTCTTGGAAAATAAAAAAGTTGGTAAATTTGTCCACATTTACCACAGGATAGAATGGACTCAGTCTAAATAATGACGTTTGAATCATTCAACATTTTTTTACCCAAATTGCCTAAAGTGATTATGTTTTTTACTCAAATTGCCTAAAGTGATGATAAATTATACTTCTTCAATTATGTAACTTTTATTTGGCGGTATTTAAATGTTGATAGTTTAATACTATTACTCAGACTGGATACAGTCGTCATGTTGACTGATTTCTCAATAGGTAGAGCTGTAGTAGAATTTGGCAGTCTCTCACTAGGTGGTTCATATGATTACAACCCACTGAATAATTGACCAATCAAATGTTAGCATCAACCGATTGATCATATGAAATCAGTTGTAAACATGTTTTACCCTCTAACTACCATGTCATAAGAATTCAATGGCTTGAACATTATTCTTAGAAAATAAACTGATAAATTGATGTCATCCTAAAATGTAAACTGTTGAAGATTTAAAATATATCACATGTAATTTAGTAAACATAAATTAACACATTTTTATATGTAAACCTTTTTAAAAAGGCAAATGTACACTTTTTAAGTACCATTCATTTGATTTTACATTTTATCAGTACACATACACAAGCTCATGCTTTATGAAATGAATCCATATTCATTTAACCACAAATAAAAATAAAACAAAATACACGGTAAGAATAGTTTATAATGTTGTATATATATATATTTACTGTCAAAAACATAATTATATAGATAGATTAAAAAAAAATTGTAAATTTAAGCCTTTGAAACTTACGATGTGAAACATGAAAGCAAATGAAGATAATAATAAATTACAGGCAAACTTACATGACCATTAATATGAAACATTCATTCAAATGTTGGTGAAAGAATAACAGGTATCACTGTTATGTTCATTGTAGATTAATAGCATATGGAACACATAGAAATTATTCTTTTAAGATGCACCTACTTCAAGAAGCAATGACTACTAAAATGTTGTATCTGTGGAATAGTTATACCAATATAGTGACACTTTGATAGGTTTAATTAATCGTATAATAATGTTTTCTGTCAAAAATGTTTTAACCGGGAACTAACCAAAGTTTTAAATGTAGTCATATCCCTTCAAAGTTTACAAATGACCTGTATGTTCTGCCTGGGATGTTGCTAATAACTCTAGACCAGGAAATCAATAATTCCAACACAGTCTTATTTTGTATATACTGAGCTCAGGCTAACAATTCACTCAGTGATGTCAAAATTCAGTTAATATGAATATAAAGTAAAACTGCCTGATGATACACTAGAAAGGCAGTTTGTTCACATGCACAATCTTCTGAACCTATACATCTGTTTTATACAATTAAAATATTAAATTGCAACTCTTAGATCAACTCAGGCTGCTTACCAAGGAACATATATTAACTAGGTCGCGGTTACATGTTATTATAAATTCAGAATTTCATGCCCTAAATCTTTCTGCATATATTAACAGTATGCAAACAGACTAAATTGTAAAAATGAAATATGGCTGAACAACATATTTTAATTCAATATAATGTTTCAATCAAGTTCAGCAATGGGAAGAGAGCACTCAAGTTTTTTTGGAATATAGGGATTTGCTACCCAATCCAATATTTTAGCTTACGGTAGGAAACCCAATCCAAATTCTTTGAAATATAGATTGCAATTAAAATTTTAAAATATTTGAGTAGCAATCTATTTTTATGCAAACTCCACAGTCCAAACATTATCATTACCCATACAACTTTCGGCAAGATAATCATCAACAGTTTGGTCACAATTTCTAAAATGTTGTTGTATTAAATTACACTTACATCTTGCATATTACTAATAACAGCTTGTCTTATTAATACCCTTCGCAGTTACTAATAGAATACGAAATAGCTCTAAAGAAACCAATTCCCATCAGAAATAACAGATTTAGTCTTTCCTGGAACATAATTAGTATTACATAAGTAAGACATAGCATTAGTATAATATTCTTTCGAAATAACATAATTAACATTTAATTGTGCACACAGTTTTTTTTGTAATAAAGTACTAAGAGGTAAAAAACTATAAGATTCCTATTTTCTTTCTAATTCACATGTTAATAACTCTTCATCAACATGCAGATTTCTGTTATTATGAGCATAAAAACTGAAGACTAATTTGTACTAACTGTATTACAACGTTTTAAATTCAAAGAACTAAATTCTATTAAATTAAACCCAGTTATTACAAATTGTGATCCTAATCCAATATTCAAAGAATCTAAAAGTCGTAAACAATAGCTATAAACACTATTTACATTTTTTAACCGAATTAAAACACTTTACCCTTTTCATCCAATAGTCCACTTATGTTCCTGGCATGTGAATTAAAAATGTAATAATTATTACTTGTATCATATTTTATAATTGCAAATTTATGTATTCGATTCGAAACAAACAAAACATGCATCATTATTTTTAAATATGTTTTCGATACTGCACATAAAACTTGGCAAAATATAATCTACTCCTTTATTACTCTTTACTAAACCACAATAACATTCGCAGATCTAAAATATGTATCAAAAACTTCTATTTCTGTAGGAAGTTCATTAATTAATGTAAGATTATGATTTACTTTAGAACTTAATTGTAAATAACCATATAATTCTTCTCCCTGATAAAAAATGTTGTCTAAATCCATTTGTGTCCAACTTGAAACTGATTTTATTTTACTATACAAAATACATATTAAACAATTTGTAACACATTGTTGTCCAACAACAGACAAAAAATTAGAGTCACCTTGATGAAATAAACCTTGGACAACAGATATAATGCCATCTTCTATTTGATTAACAGTAATAACATTTTCATAATGTTACCATTACAATGCTTTAAATAAATACATCTATCATAAATATTACTTTTTGAATGTAACTGTTTTGCAGAAAATCTTTGCCATGAAGCGCCATATATATGTATATCTGTTTTTAACATATGTGCACCTGTTAATATTTCAACTTCCGTTGTCCACACAGCCATCTCTTTAACATATTCGTCAACTGTCTGATTACTATTTCTAAAATGCAGCTATATTAAATTTCTAATATATACATTTTTCATATATTTAACAACAGCTAATCTTATATTTAAATGAAACTTTTCACTATTACTAATAGAATATGATATGGCCCTAAAAAAAAACAATTGCCATCCGAAATAATAGTTTTTGTCTTATTTGGAATGTATACCGTACCTTTTACATCATATATGTCTGCATAATTATTCATTATTAATCACATGCTTAATATTTAATTGAAAACATAACTTCCTTTGTAAGGAAACAGTAAGAGGTAACAAAACTATAATATACTGGATCTGTTTCTGATACAGAAATATGTAATTCTTCAACATTATTATAAAAGAATCTAACTTTAATATTTTACTTTTATTATTCTTAACATTCATCTTACTGACTAAAATTTTACTTTTTAAAGACAATCCATTAATAACTGATTCCATACTTAACAATTTATTATCTTTTAGTATATTGGTCGGTGCTATTTTCGTTTCTTTGTTCTTACATAATAATGTATCGTACTGGTATAAGTTATCGCTTGGTTTATAAGCACTGCTTTTTAGAATTCTATCAAGATTCTTGTGCATGATATGTCACAAATGTACGTTTTAGTTTTGACTTCCGAGTGAGGTTCTGACTGACAGTCAGCGTGTCATCATAAAAACAGAACGATATAACAAAGTTAATCAAACGTTAGTTCTACATTCATACCAGTATACTAGTAAAAATGTCTTCAACGGGTTAAGGTAAAACTCTACTTTGGGCATATTTTTGAAATCTAAAAAAGGGTCATAGCTCTCATCTTGGACTTTAACTATAAATATATATTGAAAGTATAACTATATAACTGCATAACTATTAAACTACAAATATAGCTATAGCTTTATAATAATCCCAGCTCTTGACTAATTATAATGCTGATTTTTATCACTTACCAAAAAAAGTAAGCGTCCGCAGCACTGCTGTAAACGATAATAGTACCTCTACCGTAACGCCCCTTGAAAAAAATCCTGCTTATATATTTACACGGGCAAGTTAGGACAAGTTTTGGCTCCCGGTGACATCATTCAACAAAAAAAAAGGTTCCGCATGATAATTCCAAAATTTCCCTAAAAGGGAATTTATTTCGAAGAAATCACTGTCCCGGTTACATCATTTCAACAACAATATAGGTGCTGCATGATCATAGTACAAAATAACCCTGAAAAGGAATTTTATTTCAAAGAAATCACTGTCCTCAAAAATAAACAGGGTCATAAGCTAATCATTGAAAGCAAAAGATATAATTTTGAAGAAAGTTTGTATGAAATTCAAATTTAAATCACATTGCAAAAGTTGCCCTGCAGCAGGAATTTCGCCCTCGCATGATTGTGCTGTTACACCACAAAGGCAGTTCTAGCTGTTTAATAGATAAGTATTATTAAACCTTCTCAGCATTTCATCATACAATCATAATTAGTGTACTTATTAATGAAAACCTAGTTGTATTTACTTCTCTGGTTTTCCCGCCTGAATATTTAAAAAAGAGTGTGTTTTTAAATAAGAAAATACTCTTATACACAAGGGTACTCAAGTCAAGTCAAGTCAAAAATCATTTATTAAAGTGACATGTAGTTTTTAAATTTGCATAAAATATATTATGAATTAACAAGTACTGGACTTATAAGTCACTGTTTTAGAAAAATAATACTTAACAAAAAAAAGTGGCAAAACAACAGAACACAACAGAAAAAAGAATATATACAATGTACCATATTTGTTATACAATATGTCTCTTCTTAACATAAACGCACTATATATATACAAAGGTCGATACATGTTTACATATCTTACCATTTGACAATAAAAATTTTAATTTGTCTTTATTGCTGTCTAGATTTATGAATTCAGGACACATCACAGTTTTATCTTATATATTAGGTTACTTCGCAAATTGGAATAAATTTGGCGTAAGCATAAGAAGTGTATTGGAATAGTATTGTTATGGTGACAATGCCGTGACAATTTTTGTTGTATCGGCGTTTTATCAGCATTTTGATCATTTGTCGGCTTTTGCCGGCATTATGATTCACCATGCAGCACGTCTTAAACTCTCAAATGCAAAAAATTTGATTTAAACATTATTTATTACTTTGTTTTTGCTTTCCAAGATAAACATTTAGCGATGAGACTTACTTGCTGAAACCATACTGAAGGGCAGTACTTCTGAATGATACACTTCCAGCACATGGCATATGTACATGCGTTTGTTTTTTTCAATAAAGTGGGGCAAGATCCCGAGAACAGTTCACTTCCCAAATAATGATTAATACCAGCATTTTGTACTTTTCATAAGCAACTCAGTCCCGGATACTTTATAATATATTATATTTTGTTTTACGCGCAGGTCATAACAACCACATATATCCCGTCTAACAAAATTGAGCTAGTAACATGTTTCGTTAATAAGGTATAAAATGTTTTTCCATGCCAGATCTTGAGTCTAAACAGGAGTTTGGCACAGAGCTGAGGTGTTCGATGTTTTGCTGCGGTTTACAGAAAGACACGTTAAATGATAGTATCAGATAACTGGAATGACAGTGCAAGATTCTCATTTCTGCAAAACACAGACGGATTTCTGAGAAATAAAGTAGTTGATAACTATATATATAATGAATTTTCTCAATATAATCTTTGAAAAGCACATGGATTTCTTAGAAAAACGTTGATTTAATTAAGCTACATTTAACGGGAATAATGCACATTTCTTCGAAAAGCAGACGGATTTCTTAGAAAAACGCTGTATTTACTGTATTATATATTTACTGACTGTATTAGTAGATACCATGTACACTTCTTGAGATAACGCACCGTCTTTGTAGTATGGAAGAACATGACAGTTTAAAAAGTTTAAGGATTAAATATGAAGTATAAATAAATGAGTTATTTATTTTGTAAGATTGCCTTTATTTAATTGAAATGCATCATTCTGTTCATTAAAGTATTTATATTGAAAAGCAAAAAAAATGTAGTTTGATAGTTTTAGGACGTCAAAATAACTTGAAACCTAATACCATCATTTTGGAGAAATTTTGACCTCAAGGTGTTGTCACACCTGAGGTTTGTGTGTCTAGCTGTAACCATATTTGAGAAATATTGCTAGGTTTTAGCTTCAGTTCACCATAGCACGAGGCCTTGTTGACAATACATATGAAAATAGTAAGGGCACATTAATACACGTTTTTTTTGTTGTTGTGAGATATGTCATTCTAATTGTGTGTGTTTTGTAATGTCAACACGTTTTACTTTCTCACTTAAGGGTGTATGAAATGCTGTATGTTCACATTATGAAGAGATATTAGTTTGGGGAATGTTACTCTGTTTTGTATGTACATGAACGTTATCACGTTTTCTATTGACTTGGATGGGGAATCTAATCATGTACTTATGTCAGCTTGAAAAAAAAATGAAAACATACAGAGCCCTTATAAGTCCATCCTTAATAATGAAATGAAAGTCGTTGCAGCTAACTTTCTGTCAGAAGTATTTAGCAATAGTATAAACCTCTTTAAAATTAATGCGAATGGTCTGGGTAAAGGACAGGGTATTACACATTTATATGTAAATTTATGTTTCTGAGTCTATTCAAATACAAGGTAAAAACATCATAAAATGAATATAAAAGTCGTTGATTTTATAAAGTAATTTAGTGATGTATTGCCTATTATATAAAAGTAACCACTAGTGTGAATCAGGCCATGCAATTTTTAGTCTTATTTTAAAAAAATGATAATTTCAGTTATATATTGTATGAACGGCACCGGAAAATTGAAATTTTGTGTGCTATTATTCTATCTAGTTACCGCAATTTCTAGGGCAATTTCCTTTATGAATTTAAGATATTAATATATGGACAATGATAACGTTTTCAGTAAACAATTTATAATTTTCAAGAATTGCTAATTTATGTAGTCAGGAAAGACTTTAAAAAAAATGTCATCAATGTATGCACCTGTGATCCTTTCTGAATTGGCGGCCATAAACTGGGAAATGGGGTATGAACTAGGGGAGTCTTTTGAGGTCAACTGACAATGTGTCCCCTTCCTACCATATCAGAAGGATAGATAACGGTCTTGAAAAAAGACCGAAAGCGTTCATTATTGACATCCAATCTAGTTTCTAAAGACTAAATTATATTTATGGTAATGTATTAGAATACATTTTTTGTTTACTGTTATATGTGTCTAGATTGCTAACAAACAATAATAAAATGTCGACGTTTTCAATTTTAAAATGAATTAGTATAAGTAATAAGAGCATGCAGTTACAATACCTTGTGGATTGGAAAACCTAAATTAACTTGCATTGTTCTTGAAATATGGTCTTTATCTTCTATGAATATTATTATGTCCGTATGGAGTCCTTAAAAAGATTTTCATGATATTCTCCCTTGATAAAATCATAGAACACTTCTTTTTCTGAATGCATATTTCATTAGGTAAATGGTCAGTTCTTCTTTTGAATCTACATGTTGTTTAATTTCTTCAATTGAAATACAAAATATTAATACAGTCAAATATCCTATAGCAAGGTCTAAATAATAGTACTATCAGTACAGCCATGCATCCCATAGTAAGTTCTAAATGTATTGTACCATAACTCCTACAGAATGTTTTGAGGTATATCCAGATAATAATTAAGTTAAGTTCGCCAGAGTTAAAATGAGTGATTATAACCACAGCCAAATATTGTCTCTAAAAATGTGTCCCTTGCTAATGCTACAATCATGTAAGGTATCAAACATAGGGTTACAAAAAACATACCATATCCTGTTACTGACAGTTTTACTATGGTGACCTCTTGTGTTCAACACATAATCAAGGTATTATATCCATTGTCACGGTGTTAGCTAATCACCATTCAGTCGTTACTTGAAGCAGACCACGGAGCTTACAGCTGAACTGAAGAAAGAGAAGGTTACAGTTTATAAAATACCATATTAAGCGTTATTCTTACTATAATAAATAGTAGTATGTACTTCTTACTCAAATACAGTAGATAGTGTGATTTAAAGCTGCATTTATTATATAATATAATAGCCTGTCCACAGGCTAAGGAAGGATTTATATAAGGATTTAATATACTGATAGTTGACAATTTTGATAATTTTACTCATATTTCGTCATTTACAACAATACTATCAATAAATTGATCATTATTAGTACTGAAAATAAAAAAATGTAAAATTAGGGTTTTGGGGAATAATGATATCAAACTATCAACATTTAAATATGGCCAAATATAAGTTACACACTTGAAAAAGTATAATTTATCATCACTTTAGGCAATTTGAGTAAAAAACATAAATCAATTTAGGCAACTTTAGTAAAAAAAATGTTCAATGATACAAACTTCATTATTTAGACTGAGTCCAGTCTAATAATATAATATAATATAGTTTTTTTCGGAATTTAAAGGATATTCCATATAGATACGTATTATTAAATACAGTGTACAAAAGATATAAAAATACTAATATCTGTATAACAATACATTACTACTAGAGCAGTATATCTCTTAGGCTTCAAGAACTATTTAGGTAACTGATTGTACTGACTATACAATAACTTCCTCCAGTGTATCATTATATAGTAGTTCTCCGAGTTATGCTCACACCGGATACGGTACTAAATACTGGTTTGTGACAGGTACTCTTTGCAACAATTGAACCCTCCTGCTTACCCCCTTTGTAGCTCCTCTAACGAAAATGCATGGT
>JAOXYB010043348.1:0-12650 GCA_028565635.1 Phoronis ovalis | reverse complement strand
TAGTTACTCAGATTTTTCTGACGTCATTTTACCGCATCACAAACCAGTATTTTGTATATACGGAAGAGCATAACTCATAAACCTACTCCCGATAAAGTACTAAATATACTGGTTTGTGATAGTTACTCAGATTTTTCTGACGTCATTTTACCGCATCGCACACTAGTATTTTGTATATACGGAAGAGCATAACTCGGAAACCTACTGGAACTAAAGTTTACCTGTCAGTTATCTTTGTTGAGAAAGATTGCTTGAATAAAATTTACACACTTGCACTTTCCCTTTTTCCGGGAAATTAAAATGATGTTGTTCAATTGCAACTCAAATTGCAACAGTGCTTGATTCTACGGCCCAATGCCGCCCACATAGGAGTAGTAAGCGCAAATCTACACTCCAAAATATACTAACCGCAAGTACCTGTTAGTAATCAGGCGTGTGTGTGTTTGTGTGTGTGTTTGTCTGTGTGTATGTAATCAAGTGTGGACACGTAATAATTGAAAATGGTAATGTCATACTTTTTTTAGTGCTGTATGTGGATGTGGACATGGCAGTGATGCGAACATAGCGGAGTTGAGCGCTTTAGGCCGCGAATATCAAGTAGTTACCGAAGATCTCATTAATAGTGGTCGCTATGACACGAGAGAAGATTTCACTGTTGTGATGCAGCCATTCTTCAAGGAGACAGAACCACCTCTTAAGGTGAGAATTTTTGTTTAAGACATTATGCAATGTTTAAGTAATGCGTGGTGGAAGTACATCTTCATTAGATAGACGTATCCAAGAATATGGGGTGACTTTCTATAAACAGCGCATTTTCTGGCTCGCAACATCAAGACTCAATTTGTTGACAACATACCATTTGTACTACATTTGGTGATACCAAAAAGCCTAGCTACAATGTGTCTAATCTGTCTTATGTCGACTTGTACCAGTTGAGCGATGGCAAAAATAAGGCAAGTACCAGCAGCTGCCTTGATTCTGAATCACTGCCTGGTTTTGGCGTTGTCTTCGCCAAATGGCGACGACGATTCTCTCAACGAAGTCAAACGTTTAATAAAAGGGCTGACAAGTAAGTTTGTTAAAATGAACTAAGATGTTACTAAAAAGCAAACTAAACTTCTGGAAACTGGCGAGCACATCTATGCATAAGATACAGGAAGATATATTCATAGAACTTAACGGCATTAACTTTCGTATCGACATTCTCTATAGAAGAAATGTAATTCAAGCTTTAAGACAATTCTACGTGATATTCCAAATGGTCGCCAATGCAGATTTACAAGAAGTGGGAGATTAGTAAAAAAAAGGGTGATAATGAATCTATTTAATCCGGAATTAACCTGAATAACTCCACTCATGAAGATTAGAAAAGTCATGGTTCCAGCAATAGAACTTTAAAATTGTGCCATTGGAACATTAACGGATGGAATGAACATAATAAATTACTTAGATCGAGTAAGACAGATGAACTGTGTTATTGTAAATTTAAACGAAACTCATATGGAGATAAACGAATGTATTGCAATTGAAAATTATGTATGGTTTGGTCACAACCGATTTAAAAAGAATATTAAAGCTCCCGGAGGTATTGGTTTACTTGTGAAAAGGGATCTTTTCAAATCTTATAATATGTCAATTATTGATAAGTCCTACAAGGGCATTATTGGTCTAAAATGTGTACATAAGCTATCCAACTTTACTTTTGTTATATGCTCATGCTACTTGTCACCAGAAAACTCACCATGTGACAGGCCCCTGAGTTTTTTGCACACCTTCTTTGTCAAATGTATTTGTATGATGAGGCAGGTGCCATGTTCATAGGTGGAGACATTAATGCAAGGACCTCTAACTTACTTGATTTTGATGGAGAGGGTGATAACTTACCAGTGACAAAAAAAACAAACATAATACGTGAATCCCTTATTGAATTTTGTAAAGATTAAAGTGTTGTATTTTAAACGGTCGTAGTAAAGTAGATCTTGATAACTATACATCTGCATCACATAGCGGGTCATCTAGCTGTTGTTGATATGCTATTTAGTCCCCCATACATTACATTTGGCGTAAGGTCACAATTGATTTAAATCACAGTACTAGTGATCTGAAGAGGCTGGCCATGCTGAAAATAGTGCGAAAACCTTAAATTTATGTTTTTTCTTTTTTCCTCCTTGGCGCTGGCTTTTTGGCTGTTTCTGTTTGATGAAAGGGAAATCATTGTGCAAGAGATTAAAAGTAACATTAGTTTCTTAAGGTAAAATATTCCAAAATTTGATAGGATTATTTGAGCCAGGGCAAAGTTATGAAATTTGTCAGTTGTTAGATTGTATTTTTCTGGGGCAGTCTACAAAGTGTAATAGCAAAAAGTGTTGGTGGTCATGGCTGCACGAAAAATTAACTGGGAGCAGGATACATAATAATCTTCAGTTCCCAACATGTAATTTTCTTCGCGCAATGTTTGGGAAATTTTTATAATGATTTAAATTACATGAAATTACTATAGAAGTGGATGGGAAAATCAATTGCGTCCTTATACCATATGATACATTACATATGTGCAAGAATTTCAGGATAGACACAGCACGTTCACTAGTTGATAACTTTAATTGTACTATTTGCTATCTGAAAGTTGTTGTATTCCTGATCATTCTGTGCTCTCTCTCTGGAGTTCTGTGTTTTGATGGGGAACAATTGAACCATTCATATGTAAAGAATAATGTAAATAACTACCAACATGAGATATAACGTACGTTCTATACCATCAGATCATATGAACTCTGAAGTTTATAGGGAGATAGTAACTCGTTTAATCGATTCTATTGAACATTGTAGGGCTAAACAAGATGAAACAGATAAAGTATATGAAACTTTATACACATTTTAATGAAATGAATCAGAAACACAGTTTCATGACTTGTCTAGTAAATCTAAGAAATCGTTTAAACCTACTAAGCCATATCGAAATAGTGATTTAACTGAAGCTTGGAAAGAAGTATGCGTTAAAGAAAGAGCTTTTATTAAATTTAGGGGACAAACATACAAAAAAGAAGCTAAAAGACATGGTTTGATTAGCATAGAATAACTTTGATAGAATGCATAGAAGAGTAGAATGATTACATTTGAGAAATAGTATCAGATAGATGAACTAAACACAGAAAATCCAAAAGAGTCCTGGAAACACATTAAAACACTTTGACCTTATAAACTTAGATAACAAATGCCAATGAAATTATATGATGAAAATGAACAAGTGATCTCTGATACCCAAGCAGTACTTAATAGTCGGAAATCTGAAAGCTGTTGGTACTGACAGTATAACCAATGAATGTGGTCTTAAAAATCGACTCTGCAATAACAGTGCTCACGTATCATTTTCAAAGGTGTTTCAATCATGGCATGATTCGGAGTTGGTGGACTACAGCATTCATTACACCTATACCAAAAGGATCGACTTGTGATCCGCGAGTACCTCTTAATTACCGTGGTATTAGTCTTTTATCAAATGTATAGAAGTTATATAGTAACCTGTTTAATAATTAGACTTATGGAATATGCTGAATATAACAATTTGTATGTAGATGAACAGAATGTTTTTTTGTAGTAATAGTGCGTGTGTAGGTCATGTGTTTACTCTCACATCTATAATTAGGAACAGAAAGAAAGGGGGTTATCCACATTCACAACATTTATTGATTTGCAAAAAGTGTTTGATTGGATAGATAGAGATGACATGTCATACAAGTTATTGAATATGAATATTGTCGGAAAATTTTATAATGCAATTAAAGGTATAAATGCCTCGTCCCAATCCTGCTTGAAAATAAATAATTTGTATGCTGACTAGTTTTTTACCAGTTGCGGGTTGAAACATGAAGATGTATTGTCACCGACAATTTTTACTCTTTATATTAATGATTTAGCGATGGAATAGCAATCCACGAGACTGAACAGTATAGCAACCAGGGTTGTCTACTCCGTTATGACTGGTGTATTTCTAATTCTCCTGGCGATGACCACAGACACATTCAATGAGATAGCCAGCAGAATAGCAAGAACTGTGACTACTGCGATGAAAATGACATTGGGCATATGACCAACACAGTAGTTAATGCCTTCAGCTTGCTCTGACATGCAGTTTTATTTACTTTGACATAGAAAGAAATCGTTGTTATGGCTCATTATGTATCCAAGATTTCTAACTGGTTTAGTTTTTTCTAAGTTAAGAAAAGCTAAAACATTAAGGATTTACTTTTTATAGAATTTTTTATAGTAGCCTACTTTCGTAATTGATAAATTAAAGCGAATTTTGATTTCAATAACTGTACTCTTAAATAAAACGTTATGTAAAACAGTAACCTTTAGACAAGGTAGCGTAATGAGCATAACCTAGAATTAAAAATATAATTTCATTTGGCAGATGTTAAAAATGCTGTTCTTATTGTTCATTGCCCGGAGATACTTAATGATAACTTAGGAGCAGCACAAGAAAATAACCAGAATTACCACACCTTGGTCGACTGTTACTTTTACATTCACGTTTCCGTATTGCAAGGTGTTGTTTAAGTCACGACGTTTACGTCCAGCAGGTACTATTCAAAATAATTAAACAAAACATAATATCGAAACTAGAACCTAAATCATAATACTAGCAGAACACATGCTAACATAATAGAAACGAGCGTTTTGAACACTGACAAAAATAATGCATATTTTCTCTAAAAATCTCTTCATTTGACGCTGTAGAGTGCAAGTCAACTATTATGCATCCATTCTGTCAGAATTTATAGCAATTGCAGGCAACGTTGTTAAATTAGTTAATACAGAAAGCAACAGTATATTGGAAGTAGACATTGGAATTACCATCAAAACGGAAACATTTGAAGTTCCCAATGTTTGAAGTGAATATTGGTTCCATAGTAATTAGTCCTGAAACGGTGTCACCAATTGTTGTAGCTTTCGAATTAAAGTGAACTCAAATTTTAGAAATTAAACAAAGTTTTATTGATAATCGTCTAGTAATACACACAACTGCATAGATTTTCGGTGGGTTTTGGTTTCCGGTGACGTAGTTACAGGGGAAGGTCAATTTCCTCGACGATTGGCGTCTTCGGGACAATTTATGAGTTTGTTGTTGAATATTGCATATGTATGTGGAGGTACGTGAACGGAAACATTCTTTTTACGCTAGTTTAAGGTGTTAACTGTTGTTCTGGTTAGTTTCTTGTGGGTACTTGCGCTGATTGGCAAAAAATTATGTTTTTAAAAAATTATCTCGACAAGCAGAAGAACGATAATCTCTTGATTTATATATACATTATACAGTCATTGGGTCGATGGGTACAGTGCCCGCGAATTGCACTGGCAGTTTATATATAAATCAAGAGAATATCGTTCTTAACTGCTTTTCGAGATAATAAACGAAAATTGACTAAGGTCAGACGTTAGTTGAGAAGGCACGGCACATTAACGGATGGATTTTTTCAGACTGGGATCGGGTGTGCTTACTTAGGGTCAATTTTTCGAGATTAAGTCATGCTTATGGGGATGCTTACTGAGGAGAATTAGAAATAGTTCGGGCGGATAAAATAAACTCCTTTCAGTCTCGGATATATAGGGTATCGTTTTTTAGGGTGATCTTTTTAGTGGTGCTGTTTTATGCCCCCGGACCACTTTGTTTAGATTCTGTTTTTTTTTTACTTAGAATGACTTAGAAGGAATGTAACACAAGTACGAGCAAACTAATTTATCTGAATGCTAGTTTATTGAACTTGGTACATTTTTTTTCATACACATTAAAGGCGTATATAAAAGTGCAGCAATTACAAACAAGACACCGCAAAAATAAAATGCTGAACTAGCACTTCCGGTTGCTTCTATAATCAAGCCACTTAAAGGTGGCCCTGCAATAATTGCGAGTCCACGGATCATCACTAAAAATCCAAATGAGTTCGTTAAATTTTCCAACCCAAGCAATTCTACTAGGATGGTTGTCGTTAAAGGGGAAAATCCCGCTGAAAAGATATAAAAAACGATAAATAAATTACGGCAATGAATGATATAAAACAACAAAAGTAATTAGATGCTAAAACTAGACACGTGATATCTCCTCCTCAAGTAAACACTCATGAGATATATACTCCCGGTCTGCTATCCCAATCTCTGGATGCATAGATGACCAGTATTATTAAAACAATAGCATGACGATTTGTTATTACAGTTCTCAAAGTTTCCTATCAGTGGGGATGCGTGGGGTCGACCAACTGCCAGTCATGCGACGTAAAACAGGATGCTACTGCAACAGTCCCGTTACTTCTTGCTTTCTTATAATTGAGAATTAAATAGACTGAATGATTATTTTGAAGAAATACTGACTATTTTTCATGCACTGATGCTAGATCGACGTGTTTCTTACGTTTTTTCTATATCATGTTCTTGTAAAAGAGACTTGAAATTGTAACTAGAAAATGTTCTCTGACAAATATGACAATGTGGAAACACTATATTACGATGTGAGGGCAAATAATTTAATTTCCCGTCCGTTTCAATGTAATTAAATCTCACCGGGTTATGAGGCTAGATAATTGTTTTTCCACATTGTTCGTTCTATTTTTTGAAAGTTTACAATTTTCACTAGCAAAACCAAATGGATTTTGAGGTACATCTATCTTTTGAAATGCCGCTACGCGAAACCTTGATCCGAAAATTAAAATAGCACTTGCGTATTAATCGATCACCGGCCACAATGCAAAGCCAAACATAATTATATATCAAAGAACGTTTTGTGTTCTGTCAGATTTCGTGCACATTAACGCCTTGTAGAGATTCCGGAACCTAACTAGACCATGTATATACTTGATTTTAATACTGCCACATATTTTTCTTCAGTAATTAATGGTTTTACGGTAATAAGAATTAATAAGAGATCACGTGCAAAAATATAATTTGCACACTTACATTCAGTAAATCCAAGCACGACGGAATAAACACAGATAGTTGCATAGTTTGGACAAAACGGACTTATTATAGTTGACACACCAGCAATGGCCAATGTTACATTATTCACCATCAATGCACTAATACGAGGATGCATTGCCAACAATCCTACTGATATCTTGCCTGCTATGCTTGAAACACCTAAAAATGCGCACAACTTGATTTTTACATCCATATCAAACAAACGAGTTACATCGCGGACTAACCGTCATGTCTTCCTAGTTTTGATTTTGAAAAAGAACGTATGATGTAAACAGATATGCATACAAACACTACAGATCATAAAAACTAAATAAAAACGTCATAAACATTATATGAAACGTATTTTGTGTTGTAATGAAAACGATTCCGGCCATACTTACCGATAATTGATAAAATTAAAGCATACTGAGTTTCCGTAATGTCCATACTTTTGGTGAGTTCCCCTATATAAACATATGGAATAAAATATGCGAAATGAATCAATAAATTTGCTAAAAGAATTAACAGATAACCAGGATTCTTCAGTATTTTCGGATCAATCAAGGATTTCATAATATCCTGTGTCTCATAAGAAAAACAACATCGAGTAGCGGCTTTTGAATTGTCTTCTGTCGCATGAGGTTTTCGCATTGTGCTTGCGATATATGATTCCACATTTTCGTGAGAAGTAAATCCATGTATGCTGCTCACGTTCCCGCTGTAAAATATGTCCTTCCTATGCAGTGGCTTAATAGGTAAATACGTTAAACTGTTAACATGGTTACAAATGGTATCGTGATTTTCGCCTGCATCTAAAATTCGGCATTCTTCCAAACTGAGGTATCTTTGTTTTAGTTTTGTGTTCTCCGCAAGTTTCGATTCACTAGCGTATATATTCACATTGTTTTCATAATTTATGTCCTTCCAAAATGTTATATTCGTTGCCGAGGTTGTGTTTTCTTTTTCGCTGCTAACGTTATCGGATGATTGCGTAGTGCCTGATATTCCTTCGTGGGTACGAGTTACTTCATCTTTGGCCACCAGAGGACGTATAAGTGCACCTAACACGGCGGTTTGTAAAAATAAACCTGCCAGAATATACATGGCATTCCTCCAATCGTATATTTCCAACAGTTTTGTGGATAGCGGTGCCATTACCAAAGTTCCAAATCCTAAAGATATACAAAATATTCAGTTTTAGTTTTTATGTTTTATTCGATTTTAATTTTTGTTTTTATTGAAGAGAGATATCTTCCGCATACACGTGCGGGCTTGTGGGTTACTTTTATATGAATGTATTCAGTGTTGCAATGAATATAGAAAGGGTTGGAAAAAGGAATGTCCCTAATTAAACAAATGTGCCAGAGTCATGATCAGAAGATCTCTCGTGTAGGATATATAAAACTCTGAGTCACCGAAAATTAATCAAAGCTGACTGGGCAATAATTTTATGACTGGACAACATTCATATACCATCTTCAAAGAACATTTTATCTACTTGTTCGAGGAAGTGCCTGCAAACATTGTTTGATGATACTTTGAAGTGCCAAAGTGTTTCTGCTTATTTTTTATCGGTGCTCGCTTTGTTGGAAATCAATTTTTTTTTTTTAAATTCTTCATATCATCGCTCTCTCCCCCTCTCCCCCCCCCCCCCCCCCCCCCCCCCCCCCCCCCCCTCCCCCCCCCCCCCCCCCCCTCCCCCCTCCCCCCCCCCCCTCTCCCCCTCTCTCCCTCTCTCTCTCTCTATTATACATAGTTCAGACACAGTACTGAAGCGTTATAATTTCTGTGTGAATGGCAGTAGTGGAAACTTTATTGTTCTTCATTTCATGTTTTAGCACCAGGCATTGTGTTGCATATCATTGTACCTGCTCCTGCGCAAGCTATTCCTGTAGCAAAAGCTCTTTTCTCTTCAAAATAATAACCAACGGCAACATAGCCAGCAAGTGATACCAGACCAAATCCAAAACCTATGGAATAAAATCAGTCTGAATAAATCCATCCGCTACTGTTCTGTACCTTCTGAATTAACGTCTGTGCTTAACCAGGCTATAGTCAATTTTTGATATATTCCTTCAATTTAGCTAGAGCGAAGTAATTACGTCATTAATATTTTGCCAACCGAGACAAGTCTTTCTCTGCATGATCCATCGTCGCCTACCAAGTCTATTCTACAGTTATGACTCATTCTGAATAGGTATCACCGGGGAGCTAGCTTTTTGCTTAGCGGACTATAGATCAACTCTGGCAGCACAGCATGTGTGTGATCGACGTCCGAACCGCTTAGTTATCTATTATACCTATTATTGGACGTTACAATTTCACTGGTGTCAAGACTTTTGTGACACTTTATAAAGGGAGTATCGTTCTTCGAGACAATAAACAAAAATTGACTATGCTTAAGCCCACACGTTAGTTGAGAGTGTAGGGAACACTAACGGACAGGTTTATTCAGACTGGAATAAAATTAACTGATATCAAGTAATATTTAAACTTAGTTTAATAGTTAATAAAGTAATAGCTAATGACACAAAGTAATTCAAAACTTCCTTAAGGAATATCACTGATAACTTTTCCTTAAACCAGTTCCAATTATAGTTGATACCACATATGAGCAGTACATGTGTATAAATACAATAGTAAGTTTTTATTATGCTGATAGAAAGAACAAGATGAAAGTCATATGTTGAGCAATGTACCTCAACAAGCTTCAGTGGACATTGAAATATAACCTTCAAACTGTTTTACTTTAATTGCTAGTTCTATTCGTTCATACTAACAGTTTTTCATACATTATTAGAAGAGTGTTCAAGACCGTTTGTAAAGTAAAGTGTTGACCTTCACTGATGTCATCACTGTTGACAACATATTTACCACAAGTTTGCCACAACTATGCAATTAGAATATTCATCCAATATCTTACCTCCAATTCCTCCGTAAAATACAACAAAGACATCAATATTTGGCATGAAAGTGCTAACAAAAAAGGCAAAAGTTCCTATTAAACTGCCAACCATGGCAACAAAACGACATCCATATCTATTGATCAATGCGGCCGCTATTACACCTACAAAATAAAGCAAATTTAGCCGAGGAGGAACAAAGTTCAAACTTCTCTTAGTTTTAAACGCACATCTTGGTAGTATTGACATAAAAAAAATACATTCTACAATATTTCTGTTAATTGCATAGGAAAATAATAATTTTTGTGTCCACCAGATGTAGTAGTGGCTTAAATATACCGCGTTACAAGTTTAGGTTGAGTTGAAGTATGTTCTATCCCAAAATAACAATTTTGATACAGGTGTACATAGATGTTAAAAAATCTGTGCTCCAATACTAACTGTGGATGATACTACGAATTTGTTTAGCTAGATTATTTGTGAGGTTAATGTTTTAATAAAAACAGGTTTACCTGAAGTCAACAAACATAATTATAGTAAATACAATACGATTTACATACCAATGGCTTGATATGTCCCCACAAGAACTGATAGAGCTAACGATGTCTTTGCAATGCTGCTATTAAAATGCAACATATATGGTTGTAGAAATACTCCGAACGTCGTCGCCACACCATCAATTATTGTATTAAATAAAAATCCGACCAACACAATTATCCATCCGTATCCGCCATCTGGTGGCCGTACTATTGTTATATTATTTGTATCTAGAATGCAATCTGTATTTCTTTCCATTCCGCTGTTGACAAAACTGCTGCTCGCATTTGATGAATGGCCAGCGTCGGCAGGATTGGTTTTGTTGGAGAAATTACCGCTGCAATAATCGCTAGCGTTCTGAGTGTTTTTACTGTTAGTATCCTCTCCAACGTTAGTCATATTGATAGACTTAATTAATGAGTCTAATAATCACTTGAATATCTTGCACCGTTGTATTTATGTTCCTTCAGCAAGTCTCTCTCCACTGACTAAATTGAAATTTCATCTCATTAATTGGGTATACTGTCTGGTTAAAACTAGTTATACCAGTTATATATAGAATAAGATGGGAAGAGTTCATACTGAGTGTAATCGATTCTATGTGTGCGAGTTTATTTCGCCTAACGATTTTAGTACCGTTAAAATATTGCGTTATGCAAAGATTACTGACCGGCACATTAGACAGGTATCGTTACATTTTGGTTTAAAATGCAAGTGAAACGGTATAACCTACGGTTTTAACTGAAGCTTGTCCAGTAATTATAATCATCAACTACAAGTGACATGCATGAATACGAAGATAAATAAATGAACATGCAGATAAGTATATATACTGCTTGGCGGAAACTGTTCCTTCTTTATTACCTGTCTACACTACATATGTAATTAACCCGCATAATTTACTTAAATAACATGATACATTACATGCATAACTAACAAATTTCATATATTAACTACAATGAATATTGAAATATATTAGGGTCGTCTTTAACGATTTTTTTGCTGTTCAAATGTTTACTATTATGCACACACACATATACTAGAGTTGCATATTGAGTATATAATGATTTTATTTGATACTGTTAGTTTTTAATGATATAAATCATATTACTAATTTTTATTCTGATTATGTTACTTTCAATAATGATTAAACACGGTAATTGTATTCATTACTTAACATTTTTGAATTTGTATCAAATCATTTTGTATAACTGAAAAGGGGTGATATTTTGATACATCATGGAATTGTGATTGTAAAGCATATTTAGTAGATTATATTATGCCATCCAAAGTGGTATACGTAAGTGCCGTCCTATGGGGTATGGCTTTTTAGGATATCTTCTTATATTTCCTGGACGCTCGCAAACGGGGTATATTTTTACTCATTGCTAACAACGGGCGCCGAAAATCTAACAACATGTCCCGAAAATCATGTTTGCTTATAAAGGGGGTGTTTTAGCCATCTTTTCTGACAACGGGCTAGGTATTTAGCCATCTTTTCGGACAGCGGGGTGTGTTTTTTGTCATAGCTAGCTTGCAACAAGTACAGGATTTTGAGGTCTGGGCCTCACCCCTGTACCATAAATTGGCTAAGTGTCCAGAGGACCAAGTGAAGGATTTGTAAAAATACAAGACTTTATCTGTTCTCCAGACGAGTCTGGCTGGCTGGCAAATCTTAAACAGTTCATCCAGCTGATAATGGGGAACAGATCTAATTCCCCACACCAACATCACTAAATGATTTATATAAGCACGAAACCCCATAAAACAACATCTTTTTTTGCAAATTTCAGCTGGCAGATAGAGTTCCCCTGCATTTTTAGCTGGCTGGTGAATTAAAAAAAAATCAGCTTGCTGGTTGGTGGGGAACAGAGCTGGCCTTCCAAGCTACATTACCAAATGGTGTATCTAAGCATGAAACACGTAAAACAATATGCTGGTTAGCTATATAAAGTCATAAAAATTATCCTCGTTGGGTGCTTCTTACCGATCACCAGTTAAAGTGGCCGTATGTAAAACATAGAATTTGGAATGAGGAATCTGGAATTTGGAATCTGGAATCGCGTCAAAATATTTTAGGGGGGGTTTTTTGAAAAAAAAATAACAGCTATATGTTGCATAAACTAATTTACAAGTAAATCACTTTTTAATACAAAAAAGGTATATGTGACTGCTTGTGTGGTGTTATGAGTTAGTCAATACAAATATGACACTCTGCAAACCTGGTCTAGCAACTGTATGCTATTAATCTATCATTTC
>JAOXYB010043337.1:0-11415 GCA_028565635.1 Phoronis ovalis | reverse complement strand
GTAGAACCTGTACAGTAGTGTTTGTGTCGTAGAACCTGTACAGTAGTGTTTGTGTCGTAGAACCTGTACAGTAGTGTTTGTGTCAAATTATTTGACTAATAATTGTATGTAGAATAAAAGAAAAAAATTAAAGTTCTGGAATAAACATCTTCCCAATGCCAAGGAAATATTTTTACATGCGTTCCTATATTACGTTCTCTGAGAGTGTATATGTAGAGAGAAGCTCCTGCGTTCGGAGGATGAGAATAAACAACATGTAACTTATATGAGTTTGGTAGTTAGATAAATTTGTACCTGTTTTTTCTTCATTATAATGTTGTTTTAATTTTAAAAAGTGTTATTCATGCATGATTAGTGTAGTAAGCAAACATTTTGAGTTTAGACTTTCTCATGCGTCTAAAAGAAGCAATATGACCTATATAACATCATTTCTCGGTTTATATACATTAAATAAGTTTTTCTATTTTTCTAGTTCTTTTCATCAGTGCGTACTTGCCAGATAACATTTTGCGCCTGTATTTTTTGTTATATAATATATTCAGAATCGAATTTTTGAGACAACTTAACGAATAACCAAATGTCCACTAAACACATACAACAAGGTGAAAATGGGATTGTGAACTAATATGGAATAATTTCGGAATACACAAAAAAAATGCTACAACTACTGGGTAACAGTTTCACATTGAAAAAAACAGTATTCTCGTCAGATGTCGCTGCCTAGTGTTACACGATATTTTGGCATATGATAGGTACTGCCGTTATTTGCATACGATTAACTAGCATGCAGTGTACAGGTAAAGAATCCTTTATTTCTCAATTACGGCTAATTACCACGGAAGCATCTTAAAAGGGGATCCTCCAATAACGTGGTTTGTACAACATGCCTCGCAAAGTTGTGCTATCAGCGGATGTGAAAAACATTATTAAATCTATTTTAACATTGCTCGAAAAGGAAAAACTACGAGGAAGGTATAATTTAGCAATCCCGTGGTAAGAACGTCAAAGTCAACAGGACATAGCAATAATATATTCATATAAATTGAGAGAGTGTTTTTTACGTTTATTGTATTGACAGTTTTTTTTTCACTGAGATTTTTTTCTACATTTTGTAAAATTTATATTAAAAAACTTGAATTCTGAAAATGGATATTTAAAGCATATTAATGATTTCTGCAATTTTTTTAAAATGAAAGACATAATAAAATGCAACTTCTAGTTAAATAGTATACATATATGCAGGACGCAGAACAATCTCGTATCTTCTGAAAAGATCCCTTTTACATCGGGCTTATCCAGATACTTGCTTAGTTGTGTGCAGCGACATCTGGCAAGATAGTGTTTTTCAATGTTAAACTGTTGCCCGACAGTTTTAGCATTTTTTTGTCATAAACTGTGTATTGCAAAAATTTGAAATGTATAGGTAATATTAGGTCACCATCCCGTTTTCACTGCATCTAAAATTACACGTGATTGCGTCTAAGGAAAACTGAAAGTAACATGAGTTTTTAATCTTTTTAGTTAATAATACTTGTTTATAAAGGTAACACAGTTAACATGCTTCAAATTAACAGACCATTCTGTTACTAAAAACGTCCAACACTAGCACAATGTATGAAACTTGAACTGACAATATTAACATATTTTTTCCATTTCTCCTTTACAAGTTACAGTTAACATACTTTAGATTAACAGACCATTCTGTTACTAAAACATTCAACACTGGCACAATGTATGAAACTTAAACCGGCATGCAATGTCAACCAATATTTCCCTTTCTCCTTTACAAGTTACTCTGGATATTAATGATATAAGCCCGGGACACCGTTTTTTATTTTGGTAACATACATTGTTAAAAATGTGCTTTTGTAGTAAACAAATTAAAAAAAATAAAGAAATTACAAAATTATAATAAAACTTATCACCTTTTATCTTTCAGAACAGTCTAAATGATTTGAATTTGTGCGTGTTTCGGACACTTACTTTCTTATCACCTTGTACACTGTAGAGTAAAAAGGTAAAAGTAACAAACATCAATAAAAAATTGCACTCCAGGAAACTGGAAATAGGCATGGTCGAGTTTTTAATCTTTTTAATTGATAATAGTTGTTAAAGACAGCACAGTTAATATACTTTAAATTAACAGACTATTCTGTTACTAAAAACGTTCAACATTCGGACAATGTATGAAACTTGAACTGAAAATGTTAACCAATGTTGTATGGCCTGTAAGTACACCATAACACGAGGCTTCCAGGAGGCTTTGTTGACATTCCACGAATATAGTACCGGCATATTAATGCACGTATTTTTTGTTTCCTAGGGGGCTTGACTTTTAATTTTGAGTGTTTTGTAATGTCAACATGTTGTACTTTCTGACTAAAGCAATAAAATTTCAGAGATCATTATTTAATTTTTCAGAAATCGGAATTTGAATTCGGACCTATTTGCCACTGAAATAGTGCGATTGATAGGTAGATTTTGTAGCTCGCATTTCTATGGTCAAGACTGCACTGGTAGTGTATGAAAGAGTGCACGCTCACATTATGAAGAGATAATAGTTCAGGGATTGTTGCTCTATTTTACATGTGCATGAACGTTAAAACGTTTTTCTATTGAGTTGGATGGAGAATCTAATGGTGTACTTATGCCGCATTTCCACTTTCTTCTTTGCAAGCTACTACGTATATCAATTTAATATATAAGCCCGAGACACCGTTTTTAGTTTGGTTACATAAATTTTTTAATGTGCTTTATAACACACAAATTATAAAAAAAGTTACAACATTGTAATAAAAAATTGTCAACTTTGTTTTAGAAACAGTGTACAGATTTGAATTGTGCGTTTAATAGACACCTATTTTCTTCTCACATTAGTATTACGTTTTTTCTCATCAATGTCTGGTCAGTGCTGATATTTCCACCAATGATACTAGTACTAGTTTTTATTTTGTTCGTTATAACATACCGACTTATCATGCTCTCCTTAGACAATATATTTACAGTTTCCGTGCCAAATTGTTGCTCTAGTTGTTTAGTGTCTTTGGTTCTACTTCTAGTTTAAATTACATGGGTTGATACTACTTACTATTTATAGTTTTCCTTTGTAAAGTACCTTGTACATTATTGTATTATTTTATTTGACCGTAGGTCTTTTTGTTTTGTATATATGCGTGTTCATTTACTGTACATTTATTAGTTCTTCTAGTTATTAGTTATTTTTGTACTGTATATGAACCTATTAAGTTCAAAATAAACATATATATATAAACATAAAAAATTATCAGTTTATAATTAGACTGTAGAGGCTTTAATAACCTTTAATATCCCGACCATGCAGCCAAACAGCAGTAACATTTTCGATATTGGGACGCGGTCTCCATGATTTGGCATACCAGCTTCTGCCTTGTTTATCTCCATAATGAAATCTCTGGCGCCAAGATACATCCCCTGACTTGTCTGGTTAAAAACTCCTTTAAAAATTTAAAAGAATATGAAAAATCAGCATATCTATATATGAATGTACAAGTAAAGAAAACATGAATTTGGCGAGGAAAAACTGCATGAGACTGGCTTGCTTTATCTTTCTTATGTTTTTAAAAATACTCCCCAGGTGTACCACATTTTAAATCTTTTGGTTTGATGAGAATTGACTAAAGGTAAAATACATATTTAACTAGATGTGTGACAAGCAAACAGAGCATTAGTACAGAAATATGACTGCTATAAAATGAATCAGAAATTAAGTTGTTTCACTATCCCAAATTATGTTAACGTTTATTTTAAATCATTTATTAAAACTGAATGTGAACAAAAACAGTGTTGTGTACTTAGTCTACCTGCAAGATGAAATGGCATGTGGATCGTATTGTTGAAGTAAATCATTTTCATCTTCACACCTGCGTCAGTCAGCTTGTTAGCATACTCTGAAATTCCAGATCAGTTAGATATATTCGACTATTATATAAGGTACAAATAAATAGTCCCATTTAGAATTTTTAAATAAAAAACGTGTTATAATGTATATATTGCCATTAGCTTTTATATTGATGGTGCATAAAATGAAACCATGCAATTTTTACTTTCCTGCATGTGTAACTGTGCGCGCACAGAAAAAACGAGATACATGTACTGCTTAAGTAAAGCTCATTTCAAAAAACGCTGTCTGTACAGTCTCGTACAATGAAAAGGGAGATGTGAGCTTTTATCTTCAAGCATTGTGATACTGATTCAGTGAAATTACCTATTCCTTCATCGCTCAACGGGTCACTTCCTGTAATCATTATGACAGCTGGAGGCACTTTATCAAAAGTCCGCCTGAGGAAAGGTGCTGCTCGGCTATTGTTCACATATGACAAATCCGGTAACCATAGACTTCGGAACCTGTTCAATATTGTATGTGGAAATGTTTTTTCTATTCGACTATTATAATGTAAAATACTTTATTGAAAGATTTCATAAAAATACACATTCCTCATTGAAACGCTTCATCAAATGACTGCCGGAGGAGAGTAGATGCTCGGGTATTAGTTATGTACATACTAAATCTGGTAACTAAAGACTGGTACTAAACATATTATGTTGTTGAAGTGTTGTAAATAAGTGAAAATTATTCCATCACGATTGAAAGAACTTGTAACTATGCTTCTTCCTTGTAAACAAAGATTGAGTACAATTTTACACAAGCTAGGCGTGATGCAGTGTTTATGTGTACTAAAAGTTTACGTGCACCAACAGAAAAAATCTTATCTTTCCCATCAACGACAATTTTTTTTGTATAGAGGTTTGGTAATTTTTTAGATTTCAATGAACGTTAAATTCTAATTAAAATTAAACACTGCACTAGTACTGACCGACAGCTACTTGAACGATTGGCATGAAACAGTTTGCTTACCAATTCATACGATCTAAAGTTAGGAAATACCCTCCTAGTCCAAATTTTTGATATGATTCTTGTTGAAATCGTAAATCAACATTGGGATACACAAGTATCTAAAATAGAACAACACCTGCACAATTATTCAAGACATTTGAATACGATATCTTTGAATTTGGAAAGGTTTTCTACATTGTAGAGCAGCACCGATGCATGGGTTGGATTAATGAATCTTGTATGACAAATGATCGAAGAAATAGTTTAAAGATACATCTACACTGACTTCTATTGTATGAAAAACGTTCTTATTCGTTCTCTTGTATCCCCAACTGATACCAGATATATATTGCACATTGCTTATTTTCTCTCTAATCGAATTCAGCTTGAATGTGCAAAATAAATGATCAAAGAAAGTACTGTGTTTACAACCTGAAAATCAACTCCATCGACGTCATGTACAATGCTGGCAGCGATGTTCCCTCCTGCACTGTCCCCCATTACTCCAACCTTACTTTTAGCGCCACCTGCCGTATAAAAAAGCAGCCTTGCAGAACACAGTAATGCTACCGTTTATCGATGTGCATGGCACAGTGACCAAGTACAAGTAGTGCATGTACATTTTCTCTAACAAACACGTGTACCCCATGTGTCGATGCTGAGGCCTAGGTTTATAGAATTAGTAAGATATTTGCAAGCTCTTGGTGGAATTAGCTGTCACAAACCTGAACGTTCCTAAAAAGCCACATTTGGCGGAGTAATCGCGTGAGCGTTCGAAGAATTATGCGATTGTTAATTCACGAAAGGTAGCACTCTGGGAACGTTTGGGTAGCTGATCAGAGGTTACAGCAAGTCCATATGGAGTCCATTTAATGTTCCTTTTAGTCTATTTTATTTAGATGGATATACATCTACAGGTACATAATGTATGATATCAATATTGAGGTTCACAAAGAAACATTAAAAAAATAATCTCACAATTCGCAATCATGAACCTGATGTTAAATTAATATACTGTAAAGCAAAGGTGCTACCTATAGTTGCTTTGTTTTCGAGAACCCATCTTAGAACAGCTTCACTGTCATCATGACTTGCCGGAAACGTATGCTCAGGAGCCAATCTGTACTCTACATTTACAATCACAGACTCAGACAAACTGGAAAAGAAACGTAATATTTATAAAATAATAATATAATACAGTTACTTACAACATAATTTTATTAAATTGACACCTAAGTGTATTAATGTAAAGTATTATTATTTCCACATTAACTGTTTCAGGATCATTAACGTATATTTACAGTACATTTACAGTACATTTACAAGCAGCAAACCTGGTCGATACAGAAACAGTATTTGGAACATCTTGTTTACTGTACAGATGAAGTTTTTAATAAACTTAATTAAGATGCAGAGCCTTTTTGTTCGGCAAAACATTTCATCTTTTCATAATTTAAAGCTAACTTTTGGATAGTAAATCAAAATGATAAACAAATAGATAGAAGTATTATTGTTGTGAAAGTATTTACAATAGACTGAGTAAAAAAAGTAAATAATTATACAATTTTCGGTTAGAAGGTAAAATTTATAAGACGTAAACTTTTACAAAAAAATTTAACCTACGCAGAAATAAATGTTCCATATATAGCTATACCAAGGAAGCAATATTTCAGATTTTGAAATGTTGCCTTGTTCAAAGAATATGAAGTTTCAATTAAAGCGTTTGATTCCGTTCATTATTTTCTTGAGTAGATTGGGAAGAAGTTATGCCGAACGACTCTTGTCATCTTTATAATTGGCTACCTTATATTATATTAAAAGAAATGAGCAAATATTGAACTTACGTAGAGACAATTTTACAAGGAATATCCCCCTGATGTCTATTCCCTGTCACAAAGCCACCTCCGTGAAAGTACACTACTATCGGCGGGTTCTTGGAACGAACTTCAGGTGTATATATCCAGACAGGTATTCCTTCTAGAATGTTTAATTAACAATAATAAGCAAATGGCTATGGAAAGGCAACACATTTCTAAAACAAAGCCTTAATTACCACAAGAGGAAGTCTATTTACCTAAATAAATAAGCAATGATTACCACTTTACCATAGGATTTTAAAGGTGCTATTCCCGGGGGGAGGCTCACTTGAAAAAAAGTCGGGTACCCATGGTCGTCCGTAGGGAGCAAAATAAGCCCCTAAACGGGAAGTGGAGGATCAAAATACCACCCCTAACCGGGGGATTTTGCTGAAAAAGGTAGCCCTAAACGGGAAGTTTTCTCTGAAAAATTAACAACCAAAAAGAAACGGTTCCCAAAAAAATCAACCAAAAAAAAAAACGTTGTCAAAACAAAATAATACACTAAATTAAAAAAAAAAATGCAAAATGGTCACCAAAAGGTAATGCTCGCTGCTCCCACTGAAAAAAGGACTCCTACATATAAACGGGAGGTGTACGTGAAAAATCAAGCTCTTAACGCCAAAAACATACCCCTAAATGTGGTTTTCCGCCAAAATCGACCCCTAAACGGGGTTCCCGGGAACCCCGTCGAACGGCGAAAAAGGTACCCCTTACCCCCGTTTTTTTTGACAAGCATGCGTACCCGACTTTTTTTTTAGTGAGCCCCCGGGGTGCAGTTAGACCATAGCGATTATTGCACTTACCAGATATTTGACTGCTGGGTACCATTACCTCCTTACGTTCACCTTTGTAAGCAAAGTAACCGCCCAATTCTTTATCAGTTTCATCTGTTACCTTTCTAACGTCTTCCACGGTCAGTTGTGGTGGTGGCTTTGTGTATAAGAATCTGTTAAAAAAAAAGTATTCATTTTATTTATCATTATATTATCCGGTATTACGTGCCCCGATTGGCCTAACAATTCAGGACCAAATATTCATGAATTAAGCTTTGCTGTTATATTTGTTTTGGAATTTTAATGCTTTTGACTAACTTGAACCATTGTTTGACACGGAAATATCATTGCTTTGGTCAATCTAGGCATGCTTAAGCTTTTATACAAAAATTAAACATTCCTATTGGATATAAGGAACAATCATTCGCGTTGTATATATCTCCTATGTAAACTCCTGAGTTAATTCTTGAATTACCAATACATTTTAGTAATCATTTTTGGAATAATTGTTTAATACAGTTTTAGTTTGCTATTGTGCAAAATTCCAGAAATATTGTGTAACAATAATGTGAGCAAACGAGTACATTCCTGTGATTTGATGGCACGAGTGGCTCCAAACAGTCACGCGCAATTAACGTCAACCATATTAATGCACGAGTGAAGTTCAAATTATTTTAAAATATTCATACTACCTAATAAGTGTTTTGAAATACAAATATATATTTTTCTATAGATCTGTTAATTTTGTTTTAGGCTATATAAATGTATACCTATATCTACCATACTACCTAATGAGTGTTTTGAAATACAAATATATTTTTTTCTATAGATCTGTTAATTTTGTTTTAGGCTATATAAATGTATACCTATATCTACCAGATAGAACATCGAAAAACCTACCCTTTCACGCGAAATTTTGTTGGAACATGCGGACTCACTTTTATATTGACTGCCCCCCCCCCCCTGGGCTTTTTGTTCTGGCTACTATACAACCTGAAGCAATTTTGTATATTTTTAAAAACTGTATAGGTTGTCTTAAGGATATTGACATTGGCGATATCAAAATGGTAATAACAAATTATGAGAATATGGTTTACTTATTCACTTATCGACTGAGTTTTCCGGCAGGATGTACCTAATGACTTTTATAAGGTATCTTTAAACGCTTTTTACATTTCGAACATTGGATTTATGAGTCTGAAAATACCATAATAGCCTGAATGTTAAAGTTCAGAAAACATTTATTTTGTGTCAAAAAAGTGTAATACGTATTTTTCACGAACTTGTATTTAAAACTGTCACGATGGTCTAGCTTAGCCTTACTGCACTGTAAATCTAATGTAAAATTAAAGCAAAACACCACCCCTGGCAGTGCTATAGAAAGCAAGGAAATTTAGAGTTCAGATATCTCATATTTAATAACGGTAACTGGCCTATTTAAAGCATGCATAATATGAATAAACATTCTTCTAAATCTAATACAATGTCTGAAAGATTATTACCTCAAAAAACTTTTGCTTTCCTCCGTAATTTCGTCAGGGATCGCAGGATCATAAGAAAATATACAATTTGGTATTACGAGTGCTATCATAAACCAACAGATCAACATCGTAGACATTTCAGTGCCGTTTGGTGCTCGCGCTATGGGTGGCTTTCTGGAGAGACGACTTGACTCAGCCTGGGACTTGAAGTCATATGACAGCGTTACATTTACTGAACTTAATATATTTTAGTAAAGTCATATAATGCAGTCAAAAGGCCATAGTCCGAGACACAATAGGCGTGGAAACAATCTAGGAGCCCGGGGGGCTCATTTGAAAAAAAGTCGGGTACGCATACTCACTTGTCCGAAGAAACGGGGAAAAGTGGTACCTTTTTCGACGGTCGACGGGGTTCCCGGGAACCCCGTTTAGGGATCGATTTGGCGGAAAACCACATTTAGGAGTATGTTTTTTGTTTTTGGCAAATGTAACATCCCGTTTAAGGGTTGGGTTTTCACCTACACCTCGCGTTTAGGGATCATTTTTTCAGTGCGAGAAGCGAGCATTGCTCTTTGGCGACCATTTAACAGTGTTTTTTAAAAATTTAGTGTACTATTTTGTTTTGACGACGTTTTTTTTTTTTTTGGTTGTCGATTTTTTTTTGGGAACCTTTTTTTTGTTGTCAATTTTTCAGAGAAAACTTCCCGTTTAGGGGTACCTTTTTGAGCAAAATCCTCCGGTTAGGGGTGGTATTTTGATCCTCCACTTCCCTACGGACGAGCATGGGTACCCGACTTTTTTTCAAGTGAGCCCCCCGGGTCCAGGAGAAACAATAACCCTGTCTCATGTATTTGTAATGTTTGCATCATTGATTAATTTCCACGTCACACCGGTAAACCAATTTTGTGGTTACATTGTATTATATATCCCAGCCAATTTATCGAATATTTTGTTCCACACTGTCAAATATTATTGTTAGTATGACATTAGACCATTATGACATTTATTAGTAAACATTCATTAACTATATGTCGCTTAGATTACCAACGCACAGTCTACACAAATGTATCCCTACTATTGTAACCATATTTATCCCTTCTGGACAGGTTGCGAGTTCATCACTAAAAACCGTCTTTGTCTTAGAGCACTACAATTACTAAACTAGAAAATCTTGAGCAAACAAGTAAAATTGAATGCTGATAGACTATATGTTATACGTTCCAATTTGTACCGTAATATATATTTTAAAGCTCCACAAGTCGCATCAATTTACAAATCACCCGAAAACGCAACTACAAGATTAAAATAGTATCGTATTTTCATATTCAAGACACATCATAGACGACTCTCGGGTCATTCACCATGTCAATCAAGTTTATTTTTCCTTTTTCTTTATTGAAAAATGAACTTAATTGACATCCAAATATCCATAATATGACTATTTTTCGGTTATAATAAGCTAGGTCAATTTTGTTGAGTGACAGGAAGCAGGACAGTACACCCTGTGTCAAAATGCTTCGGCCATACAATCTGTAACAAAAGTTTTAAAATCATCTAACTGATACGACTCTGATGGCCACAGATGTCTTTTTACCTGTTTCTTCTTTTGAATTCTAGTGTTCCCATTTTAGTGAAAGCGTCCTCAGTTACCTATATGTTGGATGTCGTGCATAAATTTTGATTCTGGGTTTTCTCGCGCACCTTTCAGAACCACTAATAACGAATATTCGTAATACGGGGGTGCCTAACATCCACTAACAATCACCCGTTTGGCGCGGACAAGTTCCGTGTGACACTCACCGAGTTCGTGGAACACCCACATTTGACAATTTATAATCCTAATGTAGAATTTGGGAAAATGTTAACATTTGCAAACAGAAACTGTCAAAGGAGAGACAGACGAGGTCACTAAAAATCTTGTTTTGTGTTAAATATCTTCCTTTGTTTGAGATGTTTTTGGTAAGGTAAGATTCCAAATATTGTCAGTTTTGTAGCAGAATTAGCTAGCTTGACTATCTTTTTGCGAGATAACAATTTTTGAATCTGGCCAAGGACATTTTGCTGATTCAGATGTTTGCTCTTATAATAAGATGGTGACACATCAAACTAAAAATTAACTTATATTATGTTCAGTTAATAAGGATTAAAAAGAACATATTTCCCTCAATAGTTCAAGTCGTCTTTATTTTGATAACATTAATTAACTTTCTCGATGTTCCACCACATCCGCTACATTGATAAATATACATATAGTGACACAGCGCGCTGTACCAGACGCAGAGAAATAAATCATATTATTATTATTATTACTACTGTGCATGCAATGTTTCCGGTGGGATTCGAACCTGCTTGGATACCTGAAAAAAGGGAAAAGTCAAATGTATTAACCAGAGAACCACGAAGCCTTAACCCTACCCTAAATATATATA
>JAOXYB010043326.1:0-12651 GCA_028565635.1 Phoronis ovalis | reverse complement strand
CGTCAAGTCAACGCTTCGTCTTTCCCGCATTTATCGCCAAGTAAGGTGCACTCTCAGGTACAAACATGGCCACCAATCGGCCATCATGGAAGTAATCGAGGTCAAAATTATATCAGACCTGCGCTTTGACCTGTACTTACCCTGTACCAAATATGAAGATGATCTGATGAAAGCTGAAGCCGTTATAGCAACACAAAAAACGGTTGCATACGCCGACGCGTGATGGGCATAAAAACGTTAAATTTTTGAAGCGACATAGTGATGGGCATAAAAACGTTAAATTTTTGAAGCATAAAATTTGAATATAAATCAAGAAGCTCTATAGATACATAGTTGAAACTTATGGAAAAAAGCTTTATATAGAATAGAATTTTATTATGCAACCAATACAACAAACAAATGTTGATTATGTGCAGAAAGAAATACTAGATGATTGTATAAAATACATGCACATTACACAAACTCTACAGTAAATGAAAAATATAGGTATATATCTCAAAAAGGAAAACTATAACACACTATGATTATACAATCTACAGTATATACAAAATATAAGCCTAATAAAAACTTTAAAAAAAAATATACTACAAAATCTAAAGGTGTATATCTCACAGAGTATTATCTCTAATTTGCATGCTTTCTGGACAAATTCATATAAAGCCAAAATGATTATTTCATTGCTGCTTTACATCAGATTGATAAATTTCTGGTTATCATCCATAAAGGTTAAACCTGATATTTCTGTTGAAACCTTATCAAACAGTATCTGCCTATTAACAATGAGCAAGGCACAGACACATAAGAAATGTTTCTTATCCTCCACTATGTTGCAATTTGCACTTAACCTATTATTTAGAGGGGTTGGAGGTCTTGTGTACTGCATAATTTCAATATTCAATTTATGAGCACTTATCCTAAAATTAGCAAGTGCTTTTAATTTATTAAAGTCCTCTATGTACTTCAAGTATTTCTCCTGGGAGAATTTAGTTTTAAACAGTTTATAAGTTTGCAGTTTTCCTTCCCCACTTATTTCTTCTCCCCACTGGGATATGTAATTTGACTGTATCTTAGCTTTACATATATAGCTGGAATAAAACCACATTTTAAAATTTTGGTTTGTTCAAAAAATGTTTTGTCTCAGTTTTATTGATTTTTTTATGATTTGACCAAAACGAAACATTAAAATTTGAAAGGTAGCTTTATTGCCTCATATGCAAGTATTATTTGTGCAAAGTTTCATTTTTTGTACTGTAACAGTGGTTTGAATTTTACACTATTATCAAAAATTTATCCCACTTTTTATCCCAAAATTGCCAGAGCATAAATTAAATGACTTCTTTCTAGGAAAATAAATTGCATAAATAATATGTTTATTTTACATACTTTTGTCTTTCAAAATATGAATACCTTTATCAGTCTAACTTTTCATTTAACTATCCGAAAGTTAACTTAAAATATGATAGAAGATTAAAAAGTTAGCCGAACAATGCTCTCCCCCTTAAGTGATGAACCTTAAATATATTTATAAAGGGACCAACTATAAAGGTTGTCACCTAATTTGCATTAATATGTTGAGTGAGCATTTGTGCATAACACTAAAAAAAGAAGCAAAATACAAAATGTTGCTGTTAGCTAACATTGTTTTTTTCGGCTCATTGTGGCAAAATGTAGCTGAAGTTTATTTTATTAAACATTAAACTGTTTTGACACTTCACTTAATATTACCCATCAGCCAATCAAAATAATCAAGTTGACATAGTTTATGTTGATCATTAAATGCAGGGAAGCAAGCATTATAGGAATTTTTTCAATTGTGCATTTTATTTTAAACACAGATATGCTACTGATCTACTACATAATTTAATGTCAAAGAATATGACATAAGTCGTCTGTATTTTATAAAAGAAGTTGAATGTGTTCTTTTGCGCTATTACTACAGAATTTTAAAATATTTAAACTCTTCAAATAGCACTGGGATCTAGACATCATTTTCAGTTGGCACACATCCAAGTCAGAGGTAAAGACTATGACTGAAATGACCTACCTTGGAAATTCAAGAGTCATCTTCATTATATGCAGAGCAAGAGGGTTAACTCCTTTTGGCACAATTTCTTCTGCTTTGCTAAGTGGGATCATTTCACCTGTGTCTAAATTTTTTAAGCCGATGCTTTCCAAAATTTCCTAAAAATTATATAGTAACATAACTTATCTTTAAAAAATACACTGAGTTTACCACAGTAACAATCCATGACAATAAAAAATTTATTTTTCTTAAAAAATAACAATCATAAATGCAACTGTAGGGATGGCACATAGATGTTTTTTGTTAGGAGGTTCCTTTATGGCACACTGTGGTTGGTTCGGTTAAATTTGTTCCAATTGAACCCTGACCTTACAATTTTACTTTTACTAATAAATAAACAAGAAGACTGTACTTTACCTTGTCGGTCAAAAGTCTGCCCGAGTTAGATCGAGGCCTCTGTAGTTCTTTCTGATCACATTCATCCATATTTGGTATGTCTTGTTCAAAAACTGAATCATTTAAAGACTTGTCAGCTACACCTGCCTGTAATTCATCTGCTACAGAAACCACACATTCAGTATCCTGTAAGTGAAAGATTGTAGTGTTGTTATTATAACAATATTTAAGCAGAGATCTGCCAAAATAATAACCAGGTGGACTTGAAACAATACTGGCTAATGATTGCAGTTATGGCTTTGATTAAAATATTAATTATATTTGTATATATCTTGTGGCAACACCGATAGCTCAGCGAAATATTCCTATAATTCCATATCATTCTTTTGAATGAACAATCATTCTCTGTGTGCTTGCACGATTCATTCACAAAATGCAGACCAGATTGCTATTAAATAACCATAGGTAGAGCCCATCATAGTAACAGAAATCAGAAATCATTTACAATGTTTCTCATCATAAAATTTACTTTAAACTAGGGTTAGTGTCACACGGTGACAAAATATAGGGCATCCAACACAAAGTTTTTAACATGGCAGCCATTTTGCATTCATGCTGACCGCCAAATTTTCCACTATAACTGAACTTTCATCTTAAGAACCCAGCAAACATTTTAAACCAATTTTCTTTGAAATTGGTCCAGTACTTTCCGAGTTATCAAAGAACATGTTTTCACATGACAGCCATTATGAATCCAAGACAGCTACTAGCTTTTTTTCAAATTTTCATCTCTAGAAACTAGCAAACTTTTTAATCCCAGTTCTCGCTGAAATCGGTCAAGTACTTTCCAAGTTATCAAAGAAGATGTTTTTGACACGGCCGCCATGAATTAAAGGTGTCCGCCAACCTTCATAATCAAAAATTTTCCTCTCCAGATGCATCTTATGGACATAACATTTTGAGATGGGTTATAAAGTGTTAGCCTGGCTGATCAATTCAATATAAATAAAGATAACAACATGTCATTTCTATATTGACAAGTCACTAGCAACTTGCTACTTCTACCTACCTTAACTGTAACCAGTCGTTCACCACTAGTTGCTTGCTGTATGTCTAAAGAATGAGCCATACTTGGAATTCTCTTTAAATCGGCCTCATTACCAGCAGGTAAACCTAAGGACTGTTCCAAGTCTTTGGTTAATGATTCTACTGTGGATGTTGGAGTCATGACACTAACCGATGGCAGGTTTGTCTGATTTAAAGATAAGGAAGGTACATGAAAGGGCAATTATATATATATTCGTAACACTGGCACAATCAGAAATATATATATCCATTTATAAATGTCACAACATTGCGCTAAATCACTTAAAACAGCAAACAAATAAACTAAAATTAATACAACTAAATAAATTAAAATTTTATTTTGAAATAAATTAATTCACAATCCTGAATCTACCTCTGTAGTTAATCCCTACCTTGTCATTTGGTGGCAACAGATAAATATATTTTGATATCATATGGAATGAAGGTTATTGTATACAATAATTAAGTGTTTTCCTACCAAAGACAAAGATAATCTAGACACTGTATGCAGATGGGGTGGTAAAAATGCATTCAAGACTACAACAGTTAAATGTACCACATGATAGTATTTGAATATGTATTTTTATACCCAAGCTACATGAATTTTGATCATGGAGTATTTTCGAATTTTTCCTAACTTGCAAAATTTGAAACTGACACGATGGAGTTATGTATTGTTGTTAAATAATTTTACTAGCTGAAATTGGGATGAACTCAAATACGTATTGTGGTAGTCTAAAGATTTCATTTATATTCAAAATTTTGCTTTGTAGTACATGTTTGTAACTAGTCTTTTGGCTTGTGACATAACCACAGTGGTCCACATGCAACCATTCATAAGCGATTTTACCGGAATGTTACGAAAAGAACACCGATTTTACAGGAATACATCCTACGTGATTTCACTGGAATATAGTAGGTTTTTTGAGACAGGTAAGAGATTCCATAGCATTTTTTGACATATAGCCTAACACTGTAGACAAGCTGATACCCTAATGCAATAGGTTAGATATCTGTGTTAAGACCCACGATAATTGCATGACAAAAATCGCACGATTTTAAGAGCTGAAGTGCGAGGTGTAAAATTTGTCAAATGAAATCGATGACAAAATTAGCTCCCGTAGACCAATAAATGCATAAAAACAGCATTTAACCTTTCAATCACAACAGATTGGTCACATCTTTGCTCTCGCTGGACTCATTTGACAATTTCCGTAAGAGATCCATTTTCTCTTTTGTGTATAAAATGTTGTATGACCGAAAAAATGATGTTAAGCACAAAATTAATTGTACAAGCACTCCTTATTTATTACCGGAATATATGGTCATGTACTATATTCTGGACTGAATGCATAACTAACAAAATAACAATATAATTTATTACAATGTCTCAATCTATTATCTCGGCATGTAAGCACAAGGCACGCAGATGCATGATCACACATTAATAAACATTTATTTTATTTCCAACTTGTGAGAACGCATCGTGCATAAATAAAATTCAACATTGATTATAGCTAACGATTTGCGTTCAACTAATTCCATTCAAATCTCAGTATTTAAGGCAATTAATGTTTGAAAAACTGTGGTGTGCGCGTGGTGTGGTGTTGCATGTGGAAAACTGTGGTGTGGTGTCCAGGTGTGCGCGTGGAGCTAGTTCCTACCTTCCCTTGCCTTCGAGAAGAGATTTGACTTTCTCGAGATGTGTAACCATTCAAAACACATGTTAGGCTGAATTTGTACATGTAAATGTACTTCATATTTGAGAAAGATGAGTTATAATGTTCCAATGTAGACAGGTGTGTGAAAATGTGACTGAAAAGGTATCAGAATTTAGCCCCAGATAATGAAGAAGTGACTACTTTTGTGTTGCAAATTGAAGAAACAGGATTTGTGATCAACTTTTGTGCTTAACATTATTTTTTCGGTCATACAACATTTTATACACAAAAGAGAAAATCAGAAATTGTCAAATGAGTCCACCGTGAAGATGTGACCTATCTGTCGTGATGTAAAGGTTAAATGCTATTTTTATGCATTTATTGGTCTACAGGAGCTAAATTTCAATTGACAAATTTTATGCCTCGCACTTCAGATTTTTGTTATGCAATTATCGTGGGTCTTAACAGATATCTAACCTATTTGCATTAGGGTATTAGATTCTACACAGTGTTAGGCTATATGTCAAAAAACTCTATGGAATGTCTTACCTGCCTCAAAAAACACACTATATTCCAGTGAAATCACGCAGGATGTATTCCTGTAAAATCGGTTTTCTTTTCGTAACATTCCAGTAAAATCGCTTATGAATGGTTGCGTGTGATAACATTTATATAATTAGGAAAGCAATCAGTTGACAGCCATAATTTAAGGTAGCTTTAACTTTAGCTCTTTGGCATAACATAGAAGCATACCTTGTGCAATAATACCAACCATCTGCCATAATCAAATTTCTCAAACTCAGACAACGTGACAACAATATCAATTTAAACTGTGAGTGATAACAAACTTACATCTGATGCTGCACTACCTTTCCCTTTCTTTTTCCTGCGAGGTGGCGCTACTGGAGGAAGCATATCTGTAGGTCGGATATTTTTGGTACTTTTCACAATATCAGGTTCAGTAGAATCAAGAATTGGTTGAGATTCTATAATTTCAATTGTAGGGATATCTTTTTTATCAAGTTTTTCAGCATCTGGCATGTTTAAGTTCAAGTCTTGGGAATGTCCAACATTCTGAAGTTCAGAATTAACAATTTGACATGTAGCAGTTTCTTTGACATTTTCCACATTATCAGAGTACACAATTATACTTTGTATATTATCACCAACTGGAATATCAGTTAGTCCTGCTACCTCATTACAATTTTCTCCATTATTGGAAGTTTCTGAATTTTCTTCATCAACAATGTTTCTCTCATATGACTGACTAGAAGAAGAGCTTGTCACAATATCTGATATTTTGCTTCGAGTAGCCTCAGTTACAGCTTGTAAACTTTTGCCAACATTTTTGTTAGTGCTATTAGATCTACTTTTCTGAGCAGTTTGGTCAGGTGATACACTTTCACCTGTTTCTAAGTAATTAAGTTTCTGAGGAGTAGACTCGTCCACTACTGACTGTCTTAACTGATCAAGTTTCTTCCTTCTTTTTTCTTGTTCCTGAGCTCTTTTTTCTGCTTCCTATAATTATATAAATAATTCAACCAGTAAATACAGTTAAGATGTATTTTATACATGCTACTTAATTAACATTTCTTTCAGAAAGTAGATGCAGTCAGTGTTGTATTGCGTCACTGTAATATTTTTTTCTAAAAAATAAGTTGTTTCTACACGAATGTTTGTAAATTATTTACTAGCTGGTAATGATATGAAGTAAAATATGGTGAGAACAGCTACACACACAGACTGATTCATCCGACACAAAAGTGAACATCTGATGTTGCAACATACTAAAAAGTTTTTCTTGTTTTTCAATTTATCACTTTGAAATAAAGTTGTAGGCACCTGTTTCAATTCCTCTTCCTTCTGTTTTCTCTCAAATTCCAGTTTCTTTATTCTTTCTTGTTCTTCTTGCCGTTTTCTCTCAATTTCTTCAAGTTTTTTTTCAATTTCTTCTTCTTCTTTCTTCCTCCTGTCAAACATTAAATACACAGTTTTCTTTATAATTTCTATGTATGCCTTATTCTCGAATAATTCAGAGCACAGTTGTCATATTAGCTAAATTTAGTTATTGCATTGCGTGTCATTAAAAATCTTTTGATTTGCTTTTAATTTAATTTTGTCATAATTCATGAGTATTTGATGTTTTTTACCTTTCACAGAAAATCTAAAAGATAAAAGAAATGTTTGTCTCAGTAATCCGACACAAACTACCTGATAACTAGAAATATATATTATGCAATAACGAAGGCATTAGGTGGTACAACAAAAGTCAGGTCAGAGTTGTGATAGTGACAGTAAGGAGTGCTGAACTGCAGACCTCTCGGTGCATTTTCAACTTCTGCACGAGAGGACAGAAGTGTATCGCAGCGCATACTATAATTATAGAATAAACATTTATACTTAGTAATCAACACTAACCATGTATTATGTGTTGAAGCACAATGAACCAGTAAGTCCTGAATTCACCCAACTGATTTATAACTGGTCAATCCCACAAGGGGGGGGGTAGGAGGTCCCCCCAGGGTGCAATGCTCCCATTTAACATGTGTTAATAATACTCATAGTAGAATAAAAGTTAGCTATTGGAATTTTTAGTAGATATATACATTTATTAGTAAAAATAGACACCGAGCAGCCGACAAGATTTGGATTTTTACCTAGTTATAGGAATATACATATAAATAAAAATTGACACACCAACTTTGACATGCTCGTAATTTTTGGGGTCTCATGTATACCCTTTTTGTGTACATGCCAGCACCCAGGGAGATCTGCTGGAGCCTTCAGACTCCTGCAGTCAATATACCAAATTTGCAGGTGAAAAATGCTGATGGTGAATATACCAATGGCTAAACACTTTGCCAGTCAACATACCAAACTTCTGCAACTCTCTGACATAGTTACGTATGGGTATATAACATCACTGCCTTCCTGATTTGCCAACAATGATATAATGACAGTAGTGAACCAGGAAATCCATCTGTGGTAAGAATCAAATAAGTACATATGTTCCCTGGCTGTGCTTTGTCTCTTATTCCTTGTCTGCTTTTACCACGATCATTTTACTTCAATGCTAATATTGGTTTTATGAGATGTTGTGCACTACATGTATTTCTCATATGTGCCAGATTATCAATAGTTAGGATATATAAAACTTGACTAGGATATATAAAACTTGACTAGGATATATAAATCTTGACTAGGATATATAAAACTTAGGTTTTATGTATATTATAAGTACAGGATTCTGAATGTGTACCCTTTTTGTTGTACAGTACCTTTCTTCTACAAGTCTCCTCTGTTCAAGTAATTTTTTGGCTTCTTCTTCATAGTTTATGCTAACGTCGCTGTCCTTTCTGGGACTCTCGTATCTGTTTTCAATACTCACAGATCTGAAAGGAAATAATTAAAACAAATCTAACTAGTATTAGATAATTTTGGGAGGTCAAACAGTACAAGCAAACCACCCCTTGACAGAAAATCATCTTGTAATATCTAATATCATATGAAAATGCTCGCGTAAAAGCGTATTTCGTACCGTATTTTAAGTGGGGTGACATCCTCAGCGTCAAAGAATTCTTCAGATTCACTGGAAGACATTTTTAGATGAAGAAGATCAAAAACTAAACACAGGACTAAACAGCAGCTTGACGTACGGTCATTTCCTTGCTGTGCTGTCAAATTGGTGTCGCTTACAAACATTAAAACAATTCTTCCTTTTGAGAAATATTTGTGCATGTGATCATTTTTTAAGAAAAATTATTAACTTCAGCAAACTTAAAAAAATAAAAATAACATCTAATTACAAATTTTGTTGTTAAATCTTTATACTTGAAATGTTGGATTATTGTACAAATATCTTGTTATATGCATAAGGAGCCTTTCAAACCTGCGTTGATCCAAAATGGACGAAGTCGAAGTCGAAGTTTGTGGTAGCAATGATGTCTTTTACAAGGTATACTTGGGTTTTACCGTGTTAAAGTATCGACAACTTCTGTTTTGTCAGTGATCTACTACTCTTCAATAAAGTTAAATGGTTATGTATAACAATCGTATTACAATGTTTAGTTTTGATGAATGGAACAAAATGAAGCTGCCAATCACATTTGACAAGACTTTGGAATGTCAAAAATTCTAAGAAATTGAAATTTATTTTCCTAATATATAATCTCACAGTTCTCCGTTTTGCTGGTGAAGTTTCACTTAGGCTCTGTAATGGGCTTCTTGTTGTGTGACCATATATAGAGTGGCGTTAGGTTAATAGTAAAAAAAATGAATCTCTTAGTCTTACTTCTTAATTTGACGTAAAACTGATTTTAAAATGTCAGCACTTTTTGCTTGCTCTCTTAAGACTTAACCGGTCTTAACTATTCTAGAAAAAAGTAGAAGCAACTACTTTCGCGTTTCTTTCAGGCTGTAGTCAGAGATATACATCAAGATGGAGTTACTGTGGCATTTGAAAACCAGTAAGTCAATTAATCTGAAAGTTTTTTTTTAACAAAAAAGTCTTTCATTTAAACAATTATGTTTATTCTTATAATCATGGTATCTACGGGGGGGGGGGGGGGCCCAGGGGGTACTTTTATTAAAACTGACATATATCTTCCACCCCATGGGTCCTCTTTTTTCAGCCTTGGGATATCTTTTATGATATATATTTGACAGTTTTTCCCGTGGGGGCTTTTTTCAAATATCCTTTTTACCATGGGGGGGTGCATATTTTCCATACATATTAAATAATTAATAACTAATGTTATATTTCCTAAAAAAAAGTTCCCTGGACATTGTCAATCATGAACTTGCCATACGAACAGCTACTTCCACATATTTTACCATGGTGTACTTTTCGAGAATTTTGTAATAATGGGATATGGTTTTTGCAAGTAAGTTTTTACCATGGGTATATTTTTGGAAAGCAATTAATGTTTTTTTACCTGGGCATCACACCTCTACTAAGATTACCGTTGAGTACCCACTAGGCACATATGTATAGGGACATGTCATGGAAACCAATCCAAAATTTTAGCATGCGATTACAAACCCAATTGATCCAAATTTGTGGAAATATAGAGGTTACTACCTATCTAAAATTTAAAGATATTTGAGTAACAATCAATCTTTACTGCAACTGATTGATGCAAACCAAAAATAACAAGGAAACAATCCTTAATTGTTAAAAGTAACATGAAAGTTATCCAACATTTATCAAAAATAATCTGGTAACAATCCAAATGTTTGGCAACAATCCAAATGTTTGGCAACTTGTAGGTAGAAAATCAATTTTTAAAATTTCTGAATGGTAGCAATCCAAATAAAAGTAAAAAGTATGCAATCGAAATAAAAGAATTTCATCATTTACATCTCCACCTAAAAATAACATGAATACCCCTGAGTATTTATTATGCATATGTGATTTCCCCCCAGTGTTGATGTCTTTCGAGTTACAGAGTTTTGCAAAATAGGATTACATATTTAATAAATGGTAAAAGAAATAATATTCATAGGATACTTGAGTGTACAATAGGTATCGAACTGAAACAATTGAAAGTGTTCTAGTTTAATTAAACAAAAAAGAAACAGCCTTGCATACTAAGACTGAAGAATAAACTACTGTTAAAGATAACAAGTCCAAGAGTTCAGGCTACATGTATTCAGGCATTTATCACAAAGCAGCTGGGCAAAACTATCTCTACTATGTTAACTCAAGGATGATAGGTATAAAGTTTAAAGAATTACATTTGTTTCATTTTTTATTTGCTCCTTTCTTTGCCTCTTACTTATTTGTAAATATTTGTTTCTGTGGTATCACAGACAGTGCTGTCATAATGTCATGAAATGCAGATATATTTCCCGAATTAAAATACTTTTGGAGAAACTAAATGTACTGTGTTTCCCACGTTATACTCTTAACTCAGAAAATAATTCATCATTTTAACATTTCTTGCATTTGCAAAAATTGTCTTGAAATCAGCTAACATGGGATAGCTAGCAAAAATGCATAATCCTATGTTAAGTCTCAGGCTGCCATATAAATGGGTCATGTATTGAGCACTACCAGTTTACTGCCTCAATAATTTGTAATGTCACTCCATTCTAGAAAAGGTATAATTTTTACTATGAGTGTGTTAACGAGTCGTTACTCCCCGGATAGTAATAATAGTCTTTTTTTGATCTGTCTGCATTAATATGGACAGTTTTTACCTTGCAGACCGTATGTTTAGGACATTTTTGATGATGGGTACATAAGTAGTCTTTCCAGGTGTTCATCTCAATAGAAAGTTTGACAGAAAAGAAAACCTTAGTCTTGTTATGTTTAGGGAACATTCCCAGTAAATATAAGCATTTTTATACAGGGATTAAGGGGGGATTATTATTCTATTGTACACTTCTAGTTATAGCCTACTTTGACATTTTTAGCCTCACCTGTTTTAACATAAATAAATACTCCTGGCCAGTATGTGTTTTAGTAGCACTTTCAATGCTGGATGGGAAAGTTAACCTATTTAAATAGTAAAAATATTTACAGTAGTTATTTTATATTGGTATATGATGGTAGGGGTGTAATTAAGCTGTCTATCAATCTAACATTAAAAAGTTAATCAGACTGCTATCACTGTATGTAACTCAATTTTTAATAAAACAAAACATGTTTTTCAAAAGCGTATAATAATATAGTACTAGCCAATACCTGTAAAATTACGGGCAATAATGAGGCTTACATAAAATTTGAAGAGCTATCTTATTGAATCATCTGGAGTTAAAGATTGAAAAGGGACAAATAAGATTTGCAGAAAATAAAGTGTTTACTTTTAAATAATGTTTATTTAGCGATACAGTTAACATGTCTCTGGCCTTTATAACAGTCATTTAACACAACAAGCAGTCTGATCGGTTGTGTAAGAGGAGTTGTTGACACAAACTCGAAAATTAAGCATATTAATTAATATAAGAGATAGCTTGCAATAAAGTGTATCGTGGTATCATGGTTCATTGTGTAAGGCTGGGGGTGTGTGAGATTGGGTACCCAAGTGCGTTATGAAGGGTAAAAAATAGCCCATTTGCAGGATCTGTGAGCACCAAGTCCATACCCTTTTGGGTATAAGCCTTGAGACTTCTTTATCCGCTATTCAAGTTCAGAAAATTGATTTGAGCAACCAGGTCTCGAGCACCTTTTTTCAAAACAAACAAACATCTGAAATCTATATCTTATTTCATTTTGGGGACCAAGCAGTAAGAAGACACCCTCTTATTATTTACAGGACCATATTTTGTTTTTACTAGATTTTTGAGCAATTTTATAACTCTTTTCAAGGTTCGTGGGTTCCTGTGAAACTTATATCCTTTCACCCTGTTTTTGTAACATACACTAATACCCAACTAGTCTGACTGTAACCTTCACCCCAGGGTACTAAAAGCCTGTTCCCACTATGCGCGCTTAGCTACCAAAACAGGCTAAGCGCACTAAACTGGTATAATGGGAACACA
>JAOXYB010043304.1:0-12654 GCA_028565635.1 Phoronis ovalis | reverse complement strand
CATTTCGGGAAAGACAAAGCAAAACCACCTATTTTCCTTTCAAACCAAAAATTTTACATTTTCCCTCTATTATCAACCTCAAAACTCTTGTACATAAGAAGATGGCTTTACAACTAAAAGAAACTACATCATATGATTGGCATCTGTCTGCACCCGCAGACCTCTTGTTTAATCAAGTGAAATTTGAAAAATCTGTGATACTGTTTTGTAGCTATACATGTAAACTTTATATGGCATAGTTTTAACCTTGCATTATGAGTGGTTCTCGACTTATTTTCTTTTGAATTTTTTGTTTTAAAATTTAAATTTTTAACCAAAAATGGCAATTGTACAGGTCACATGATCTACTCAGATATAGAATGTTGGAGTTGTATATTTTCAAATTATTTTGATTGTTTGTATCCTTTCATTGAGTTGGCTAAAATTTAACTTAAAGTACAAAGTGTGAATATTATAAGTTACTCTGAACAATAATTTCTGATAAAACGTATTTGTGTCTTACTAGATGTATAGGAGTACAGATAAAATCAGTGGTATTTTTTTAACACATTTTACTATTTATTAATTACAATTTAAATTTGGCTTTTACCAGATGTTGAGAAAAATTATAGAAAGGAACTTAAGTTTTTCATTTATAGCTGGGAATCTAAAACACAAAACTATACCAAAAAATAACACTTTCTGTAGCAGTAACAGTGACAATAATTTTTAATACACAAGTGCAGTGAACATTCAGCAGAAATGTGACAAAGAGGATGTTCTCCTTTATTAATGAAAAAGAATGTTAGCAAGTTGTTGTAGTTGGTCTTGGTGTGCTTATAGAGCCAGTTGTGCTAAAGAATGAAATCAGGTTGACAGCAAGTTAGAATGGTCAAAACGTGACTGTGCATGTACAAATACGGAACTGTAGATGATAAATTAATGTTACATTCAAGGTGCATGCATAGAGTTACTGAAAAATTCAGAATGAGATAACAGGGCAACAGATTTAGTACCATTGGTGATTTTTTCCTCATGTATAGTGGTGTCCGTAGAGCTCTTGTTACCTCATGTTCATCAAACGGATGCTGATAAAAGTAAGCAAATATTCTACTACCACCAACATGTGTTTCCAGGCACAATGTGTGTGTCAAAGTGCATCATGAACTGTTGCAAATATTCATTATATATTGTTTACTTTTACTACCAAGTTACATATTAAATAGTTGTGATTATAGCATCTTGCTAACTGGTTGAATGACCAAGTCAATGACAGACTTCCAAGTAGTCAAAGTTTTGGTTTACTCAATCCACAAGATGATCTATATATTTTCAGATATTGTTCTCTTATATAGTGTTTAAACTTAAAAGATATAGCATTTGCTGTTAATGCTTGTAAGCACATATTTTTGCTGTGTTGTGCTTCAATATGTCTAGCATTAGTAATCACAATTTTTTTCTTTAAAGTAACTGCATGTGAATAAAATACTTCTCAAACTACCTGCAAAAGTTCAAAAGCAGCTAACAATTCTCCGGCTAAGTTACATCCACGACAGATATCCCACCAATCTAGTTGAACAGGAAACTTGGGTTTCACGTATGGTTCATCACTAGGCTTCACCACTGGTTTAGCTAGTGCACGACCAATGAATTCTGACTTGCCCTAAATGTACATGATTGTCATATATAAGATAATTTTAAATGTGCAGCATATAAGCCACACTATTTAATACTTATTTGCCTGAATATGTTCTACAATAAGTTGAAAAAGACAAGATTATATACTATTAAAAAAATAAAGAGATTGTATGCAAATAACAAAATGAACTATACATAATATTTTACACATGAATTTTTTTTTTCTCTACAGAGTTTTGCCAACTGATTGATCATCATGAACTTGAAATTGTACAATTCCATAATAAGCATGAATATTTTATAAGTATACATAGACACATTTATTTGTAATATCCATTAATCATACAAGTCATGTCTAAAGAATAAAAAAAGAAAGCTGAGCTAGTAAATAATATTAAATCATTTAGGCTTACTACACGATCTTGGTCAAAAACCTCGACAATGATTAAGGGTGGGTTTTCTTTAATTGAATCTATTGTACCATAGATTTCCAGATCACAGAACACCAACATCTCATCCCAAGTAGGACTTAGTGTTTCATCAATGACCTACAAATTAAAAATTGACAAGGCATACAGAAGCATCATAAATCAATGGATATATATGGAGAAAAGTGTACCAGCCCCTAGAAATAGGTGGTGCATGGCTCCTGTTATCATCAACAAGTAAATACAGCAAGGTCTCTGTCAGTTTTTGGATTACTTGCACGAAAATGCTACAAATTAAGTATACCTGAGTGCATGCACTTTTGTCGCCTACGATAACTCGAGCAAATGGGTCAGATAAGCCTGAAGCATCTGAACCAATCAAACTTCTAGCTTGGTACATATGAGCTCGAAACTGGAACGTCTGCTTTTCTGTAAAAGTTTCAACAAAACGAATCAAATTACATTTTCAAAATAAGGAATTTTTAAAACAATGTAAAAAATTCAGCTTATGTTTGAATGAATGTGACAAAATCCTTAAATGTGCTTGTTCCTATAATAAACTGCATTGCACTGTACAGTTTAATTCAGTCTGTAATATCTTACCATTATAATATAAATATTGGGGAGGAAGTCCTGTGATTTTGCCAGCATTTTCTATAGCCTCCGTCTGCTCATATCCCCCAGGTAAACCTTTCATAAAGTCCTTTTTGTGTTTTGTTAATCCCAACCACATGTACACATTAAGCTTGGCTTGTATTACCCAGCCAGAAGGACCAGTTGCCTTTTTACCTGGTAACTATAAATACAAGTGTGCATCACATTTTAGTATGTTATTTGCTGTTTCTGATTTTAAACTCAAACTTACAGCAAATGTTAGTACAATTCAATTTAGTTGATAATTATTGAATTCATCATTGAAGGAATTATTCAGTCAATAACTTATCATACATTAATTGACAAAAAAAGAGGAACCAGAAAATGTTTTCAGCCATTGTTTAAACTCTGAATGCTTGATAATTTGATAATTAGTTCCTACTACCTTTTATTTACAAATAAATATTGTAGGAAAAAGTATACATGCTTTGGTAAGGAGACTCCAATGAAATTAGTGATCAACATGTTTAAATGATAAAACTTTGTTCCTGACAGTAGTACACTAAGAAATAGTTACATGCACATGATTCCATTGGGTTACTGTAAACATTTTTTATTGCAGGTCGAAAATTTCACGATTTGGATCGTATTCGCAGTAATTTATTTTCTTGTTTCGCCACTGGGTGCAGTACTTTATTTTCACGTTTTTCTAATACTTAACGATTACCAAGTTGTCACTCAGTACTCAATGCGGGTTAATTAAGTTCTTCTCTAATCAGTTCTATAGCCCGCTCTATAATCACTAATTAAATTTAAATACATCATGCGATAACAAATATGAAAGTGTCTGAGTATATCAATTTTATTTAAAATTCTAAATATATTTGAAACTATGTAGCTATTTCAAACATGTTAATATGTCAAAAGTGAAAAGGAGGCTGTTGACCTTTTATCCTTTTCGAGGTCGGACATTGTTTCCGAGATTGCTGTTCATGTTTGCAAGATCTTTTATAATACTGAAGTACTGAGAAGATGTTCGGAACTTCTAGAACTCTCTTAGAATATGTATAAACGTGGTTGATATTTTCATAGGTCAAATATATTCACGGATGATTTATTTTGCCAATCAGAAATATTAGCATGGATTATATTTTTATGGTCAAAGATATTCACGGAGAATTTATTTTGCCAATCAGAAATATTAGCGTGGATTATATTTTTATGGTCAGAAATATTCACAGAGAATTTAATCTTGCCATTTTATTGCAAATCGCAAATATAGTAAAAATTAATTCCCAGCGAAAAAAACACTTTTACAGCACCCTAAAGAATTTATATGAACCTTGAGAAATATATTTTGCATCATCCCACAGTTTCTGCCTCTTTCTTCATCAACAACAGAATATATGAGATCGCTTGCAGGAATACGATGATAAGCAATTCGTTTTTGTCCACTTATCATCCACACAATTACATCTGGTAGAGCTTGTTGAGGCTTGAAAAATACAAAATTAAACTGTCTTTAAATTTATACAGAACTCATACAAACTCCATACTTTTTTAGCAAAATAATTTTACAATTGGACTTTGACGTCAGCTACTCAGAAAATGACTAACTATTGGCCATCGTGGCCAGATTCTACTGATGTTGAATTAAAAATAGTATGGGCAAATAGTCACTTAAACATGGCTAAAAGAAGACACATTGAAAATAAACTATCATGTCCTGTAACTTAAAGTGTCAAAACTAATTTTACCTCTTTAAAAAATTCCTTCAGTTGATCTCGGAATCCCAGTGCCATTTTGAATTTGTCCTTCAGATTACTCTTAGTCACTGTTGCTTTCATTGTTCTTGCTTTTGTACTTATCAAATCCTAAAATAGATCAATGAAATATGTACATTTTGATTTTTGCTTTATATTGATAAACTATTAAAGTACATAATTGCACAATTGCATGTATTTATAGTTAATTTATCTCACCATTTCTCTTTGACATAGTTTCAGTCTTTCTTTATCGAGTTTGGTTTTTCCCCAACTAGCACCACCAGATGTCCCTTTAGTCAAAGTCAGGTAACGGCTACATCCTGATCCTAACTCATCTAATACACCACGTAGTCGTCTTTCAGGAAATGGCTGTTCTTCTTTAATCATATCCTGAATATCAGCAATGCCTTCTTCCTAAAAGTAACAATTTTCCTAGTATCTTCTTTAATTTGAGAAAAAGTAATTAAACTGATATTTTATGTAGCGTAATATACCAACAAATTAGAAATACTTCTTCATTACCTTTTAAATCTGTCAAATTATTTAACTCAGTTATGATCCATGTATAAGGATATTTTCCATTATTATGAAGTCTCTGTAAAACCAACGAGGAATTTAAAAATATCCTGAAGCACCTTTGGATCCCCAGTGACCAACCATTACCTGAGAAAAGAACATGTCAAATGGCTTATAGAATTTTTATTACTAGTCTTGGATTAAAAACAACACTCAATTTCAAACTTACCAGCTTCTCTAAAATTTTGCTGATGATATTTTCGTTATAAAGTCTTCTCCTGTGATCCTCAAACATTGTCCTTACATAAAGACAAGGTTTTTGTTCATAGTATGGCAAGTGATAATATGTCCTGTCATTAGTAACAGGTCTCACAGGTTTTGTTTGACTGTGCCATGAAATCTCTGATTCCTCTTGTATGCTCTGTTCATCATCCTCCTCTGAATCATCAGAGTCTGGCGATTGTTTTGTTGGTGGGTTAAAACCATCTAAAATGTTTCCAGCATTACCTAGAAATACAAATTATGCTCGTCAAAACTGTTGCTCCACAGACAATGCGAGACTACACAAGGTATACATAACTTAATTACAGTCAAATATGTTAGAGAAAGCTGAAAATGTACAAAAACAAATATGAAATCATTTTACATTTTTGAGTACAAAACTGCATGATTATGAAGTAATTTTTTACCTAATATTTCAAATCACACAGATTTTGATGTTTTAATTGAAAATCAGTATTATTTAACTAGATCATTAAGAAGATTCTGATATTAAATAAACACTTGAATAATGAAAAAACACCTTACCAACTGTTAACTCAAACTGGATGGGTTTTTCACCAACTTTTGGACTAATCATACTAGCCTCTAATATTGCTGTGTATAAAAAGTATTCTTCGGGTCGACCTGCTGCTGTCTAAAAACAGGTAAATTTTTTAGTTTTGCCACATTAATTGTTGATACCTTCAATCATGAATTTATGATACCCTAAACCAAGTAAGAGCTATCAATATATGCAAAGGCATAAAACATGATTGCATACTTAGGAATGAACAAGCATTAAAGACGTACAAAGTTGGCTTCTTTCTTACTGAGTATTGTTGATGTTTCCCACCGTCATATAAATTCAAACTGTCCTCAGCACGTCATCATTTATAGATTGTAGATTGTAGGTAGTTGTTTAAATGTAAAATTAAAATAGATGTTTCACCAATTTGTTTACCTCTGATATTGGTAAAGTAGGTTCTGCTTCTACAGATGTTGTACCACTCCCATCAGCACCACTTTCAAGCAGCTCGGTTTTGAGCACAACAAGTAACCGTGCACGGAACATAACACCTTCCCCTATCCCATCATTCAATGTTTTATGTTCATCCAACATACTGTATTCTCGTGTAGATCCATACAAATTAACCCAGCAAGGGCCATATGTGGGTAAAAACCCTAAAATTGGTCAAAGAGTAAACGCTGAAGTTTTTGCAAGTATTACCTGCCAGATATTTATAATTAGATCATCATTTATGTACCTCTTTTTAAAGATGGGCAAACAAACAGTTTGGCAAGTAACAAAAAATGCCTCTCATATAAAACATTTACATCTGAACTGTTGATTGAAATGATGTATTCAAACAAACCTTTTTCTCCATCATTTGAAATGGAAGCTATATCAATATAATGTGTTCCAATAATTTCATCATTAACTTTATCACTGTCTCGTAGTTGAATCTGTAACCGTCTACATAATGGTGGAAACATCTCAGTAAACACAATCTGTTCATTCCATACTGGCTCATAGCAACCATGCTTCACAGATGTCCTCCCCTGAAACAAAATACAATCAGGAATGTATATACTTTTAATTTTGAATGAAAGCATTGGTATGAATGAGCCTGTAGACCAACAGTATGACTCCCAGTTATCTGATTGATAAAATAGTTTGCAACAATTACAAACTCCAAATTTATTTACAATTTTAATATATTGCCTATAAATTTCCTGAAGTTGTCAAACCGTTTCATAAACTAGCGATTGCTATTCGAAATATGTAAGCTGAATAGGGAGATGACTAAACCAATAAAATTGTGACCACTACATAACTGTAGGTCTTGAAATACATTATCAGTTTTTTGCTGCTCTGTTGGACAATAGTTCTTCATCGGTCTTTTCATTACCTACCTTCTGTCCAGCAAAGGATACTTGAACATATGGATCAACTAAATCTTTAGCTTCTCCTGTGAAAGCTTTTTTGACATTGGCAAGTAAACTTGTGGCCATTTTTGGCAAACCTTCAGCTCTGTGAACTTTTAAAATGAACTTTGCTCTTTGCCTGTCAGCTGGTACACCATCAGGCAATAGCAGGTTTCTAAAAAAATAATTAATTTAATGCAGACACGTTTGACATCATACCAAGCTATGAGGGATTTCAGTTATTGCATTTTGTATGGTGAACTGTATGCTCTCTAAATAATTAGTTAAATTCCCTAAAATTACATTCTGCTTCCTTGCTGTCACAAATGTGTGATAACTTGGAGTGTTGATATATTTCTCTAGCTGTTTCATGGAAAACTAACTAGTAAGTTCTTAACATTGGAGTATAAGCAAGAGGTAGTTTTAAATTGGTCAGTCAATAAATAATCAAAGAAGCCTTGGACGTGTAAATATGCATGTATATGTTAACCAGTCCTAATTGTTACATTTCAAATAGAATTTAATAAGATTTGAGGAACTAGATGGATACATCACAATATGTCACAAGTGAGTACCATTAGTACACCCCCTTTCTATGTACTTCATTCATTAGTGTAATGGTGTATTAATAATTTGATTTCTGCTCCAGAAAAACTGACCTTCAATTCATCCTTTTATATATATAGTTACTAAATAAATGTATTTATAGTTTATTATAAAATGTAAGATTTTTTAATCAAATCACCTGGAACTTCTTTAAGCAGCATGTTATTCAATTGTGGTAAATTTTCAATGCACGAGCCAATAAAATAAAACTTACGCTTCGATGTCATCTTCATCAATATCCGTCTTTTGAGGGACTTTTACTGAATCCCCTTTCCCAACAAAAGCAATGTCACACTTTAGATATCCTTTGGGTCCTGCATTGATATCATCAGGATCTGTCAACATAGCCCACTTGTGGTAAAATTGACGATCTAGAAGATGTTTAAGAATTTTTTGCAACTTGTTTCAAATTTTATACATCTGGAAAGTAACATTTGAATGCACAAAAACTGGAGCTACTAGCAAAAACCATATATTATTTTGCATCTCTATAGGCTTGGATCAACTGTTATAAAATTTGATTAATTTAGAAAAATTTGCAACAGTGTTTACAAATATTGACAGTGCTGATAAATAAGCAGCAACCAGTTTGTTGCAGCTTCTTAAATTTTAAGATTAGAAAAATTGCAAAGTAGAATACTTTATTTTCCATTGGGTCCTTTCACACAAGTCTCCAATCATATTGTTACCCAGATCATTTGTCATTGTTTTAACATAGCTATAGTATTAAAATACTAAGCAGTAGATATTGTGAGCAATTTGGGAGTAAACAGTTTTGACTGCCTAGTATCAAAGAATAGTTGGCATGAATGCTTTAGAATGTTACTAACAATTAATAAAAAGTACAACAATATTAAGCGCACAACAATACCACAACATAACAATCTACCTCGTTAATTATAGAAAAGCTGCAAAATTACCTTTAGCATTTACAAGCGTACCCACATCCAGTTTAAAGCTTCCCAGAGGTTTACCGCTTATACGCAAAATGTTTCTACCCTGTAGCACCTGTTTTCAAAAGGCAAAAGCAGAAACATAACAAAAAACACATCTAACATAATGCCCAAGAAGATATAAGCCTGTAATTAGCTGCTTAAACAACCTGTTTACACGGCAGTTGAAAAATGTGACTTTTGCAATGAAGAACGAAAATATGCTTTGTATTGCATATAACAATTCTGAATTCAAGTATCATATTCCCTGAGATAATTTACTAAGGGTGTAAACAGAGTGTTATTTTTTAAAACAGGAAACTCTGAAGGATAAGATTATGAAAAAATTTGACATGTCTGGAAACAAAAAAATAAATTAAGCCTATAAAAATATGTCCATTTATTTTTTAGATGAAATTAACTTTTTGTCTTCAAAGTTTCCCATTACACTTTACGAAACTTAAAAAAATAAATAGCATTTCCCTGAAAAAAATAAGAAATTGAGCAAAGGGAGCAAGCATTCACCAGAAAACCTAATTAATATGAAGTGTTTTAACCAATATCCCATGCATTTACATGTATACATGTATGTGCCATGCCAAAATCTAAGTCATGTCTCTTGAACAGTTACTGTTTTTCTTCTACCTCATTAACATAATACACGTATTTTGAAAGCCATATACAAGCAAAACCATTCAAGGGACATGTTTTCAAAAAAATTGCCAGTGAAACAAAATAGTCTACCACGAACAGTCTGGAGGGTTCCAATGTCCATTTTGAAAGTGCCAATATGTGTGCCTTGTCTAAGTAAATTTCGTGAATGCAGTGCCTAAAGACAAGGGTATAAAAGAAAGAAATACAACTACAGCAGTGATTAACAAAACTGCATGAAGGCCAAACAAAGAGAACTTATTTGTAATGACAAAGGTTTAGGATAATGTGGCTTCTGGAAACAGCATTCCAACGTTAATACCAAAAATAAATAAATGGACAGTGGATATAATATAGTTGTCGTGCTTTAACAAAGGGTAAGCTTCTGATGTTAACAAATATACAGTATAATTATAAATATTGGTTTAATTAATATTATTGCTGTTGCCACTCTTGTCAATGCAGCAACTTTATGATGTAACATCAAAATGCTTCTCATCAGCCTTCAAGTGAACATCAACAGTTACTTTGTTCTATACATCATGCATGTAAAAATAACTGCATGTTTCCAGCTAGTGAAACTGCACAAATTGCTTTACTGTATCAATTGACAAGTTTCAAATAATCCAAAGATTATTTTTTTCCAAAATACTCAAATTCAGTCAAATACTAAGAATAAGCTAGTTACTCGCAGTTACAAAAATAAGGATAGAAGTCAGTAACAGTAGTCATTTGTTTGTATTCTGGTTGGTAAAACTTGTTTGGAGGAATTGTGATTCTCTCAAAGTAACTAAAAAGTAATGATCTAAACAATTGGGTGTGCAAAATAACATAGAATACACCATAAAACATTGATTTTTTACTTACTGTCAGTGTTATAATTTTATCAAACAGCATTGCTGGAGCCATGTGGAAGTCAAAGACAAAATACTGTAAAACAATATTCTCAATTATCAAAATATTAACTAATGATGATACTAAATAATTACCATTTACATTACTTTAAAGATATTTTTCAATTCAAACATAGGACCAGAAAACTTGGTATTTTGTTAAATACGCCTGGAGACAACATAACAGCAAAGTTCACCAAAAATATTGCTCAAATTTGGAGAAGAAAATGAAACTTCCATTTCTTCATTTATCAGCCATCGTTCAGGAAAAAAAAACAATCAGCGAATTCCCTCAATCAGAGGTCACCATTGGTGATGATCTCTTAAAATCTTTATTTGAATATCGAAGATGATTTATAACTTAGCTTACCTCATTGTAGTATGGACAGTTTGTGGATTCTTTAACACTTGTGAACTTCTTTTGATCACCCACTTGAACACAAACTACAGGATCCATGTTTAATCCCGCTAATTGGCGTCCTTCAATGACAGTAACGCATATTTGAAAATCTTGAGCTTTTAATGACGATTGATGTTCAGAGGATTGCATCTGTGGCTTAGGTCTATAAAAAGCAGAATGAAATGAAAATGTTAAGTCCACTTTAAAATATTTATTAGATAATTTCTTTTAGTGTAACAAATGTTTATGTTGCACCTATCCTTCATTTGCAGCTAGCTGCATGAACCATATCTTAAAATCAGATTTTGCACATGCAGGACACACATGGAAGGAGATGAGGCAGGAGGTTGACCCTCAGGTAGGGGGAGTCCGAAGTAATTCTCTTTGAAACATTTTGCATATTTTGGTATCTTTTCCTGCCATCTGGTGGATTTTTTAGGCATAAGTTGAAATCATGTGTGATAATTATTGAATGTATGAGATTGTCGAGTCATTGTGTATTTGTATGAGAAAGCGAGGAAATGTGTGAGCCTCATGCTGAATGCATGAGACTTGACAGGTTTGTAAAATATTGGTCTTTACATTACATACCATGCATTTTAAGACATTAAACAAAATGTATTTTTAATTAGATAAATCAACTGGAATCATACTTTCGTGGAATCCCTGAACTTGTGAATGTTGAGGCACTGCATTCGCTATCCTGATCATCATCAAGCTCCGATAGATATGTTGCGGGGGGCTTTAAATCACCCGTCACATCCATGTTACCTATGCCCAATAAAATACATTTTACACAATGCTTTTGCTCAAATCTTAGCTTATAAATTTAGTAGTATGTTGAAATCTGTGTGACAACATGCAGTTAAAGTACCTGTAAAATTATTGTTTAAGAATGATCGTTAACTATATTGCATTTCAAAATATTATTCTGACAAAAAACAAAGTTTGCTGGGGATTTCTCTCTCAGAGTAATTTAACAACTGTGATGATGATAAAACTCATGCTATTAAAATCTCTTTCAAATGCAATAATTCAGTGGAATCAGCAATATACTGCATGATTGTTTACTTGTGCAGTATGCTCACACTGATCTTTAATCACAACATTTGTTGCCGTTTCAAGATAGAAGGAAATGCTTAATTCTGCTGTCCCCGGGTCTATTGTTTTAGTTACTAAATTAACAATAACGTTTTGCTACCATAGTAGTTATATCTGCTTCAATAGCTAGGAGACCTAAGTTCATGGCAGATCTTCTGGTTTGAAGCTTAACAACATTGTTTAATGAGGAGACAAAAATGAAGTGAAGTATTTCAGTTAATCTAATGGTTTATTCAATCGAAATATTAAAATGTTTAATTGTAGACAGGTGCTTTATGCTGCACAAAAAGAGGAATTTCTTTCTGTTCTCTGATTTTTAAAACTGTTTGCAGACAGAAAATGATGTATTCGATGTAATGAAGAGAAAATGCATACTTTTTCTCGTCTATGTTGTGAGATTTTTTTACCAATTAACAACACAATTAGTTATTGATCATCCTTAAATACATAAACAAAAATTAGCAACAATAAATCAGACATCCAATTTATAAAAAAAAACTCCGTCCATGTCATCCAAGTATAACACAACATCTTATCTTAGACATTACGCAGCTTTTGAAAGACTTCAACTTTCATTTTAAAATTATTTTTTTCCAACATCATAAATGACATCACAGTAGCTTGAAGGAGCAAATAGTGGAATATTCACCTTTTTCTTGATCACCACCCATGCTTATAAGTGATACTTTATCATATGAATCTGGTGGTGGCCTCTGTTTTCCTAATTTCATCATTTTTACAACATTTTTCATACTCTTCATTCTACAAATGAAAAAGATGATTAATTTCTCGATTAGTGGAATCACTGAGCTTACACCAAGTACAAAAAAATAACAAGCTGAGTATAACTAAAGCCCGGGGGGGTACTCAAGGTTTTTTGACTATGGGGGATGTGCCGCGGAACCCAATCCAAAATTTTAGCTTGTGGTAGCAAACCCAATCCAAATTTTTGAAATTTTAGGG
>JAOXYB010043293.1:0-12655 GCA_028565635.1 Phoronis ovalis | reverse complement strand
ATATACTGAGATATATAATTAATTTACTTTATCCTGAATACAGTACCTAGCAGTAAATAACACATGTGACAGCCCTGGCTACAGCTTGTTAGTATTTCATTAAGCTTTACGCACCTATGATCAATATTATCGTCGGCTGCACCATGTTCGGTATGGAATGGATTGTAGTGCGGACCAACATATTTACTACATCCGTGGCCTATGTCGCCATACTTATGGATGTGTAAACCATGATCTTTGGCCAATGGGTCGAAACCATGTAGAGACATCTTCATGTCGACTTTTCCAGCTTTTCTCTAAAAATAATTCGTGACTGTATTTTGTAATAACTGTGAAGAATTCGTGACGAGACGTAAAAACCTACATTTATGTTCGAAATTTTAGCGGCAATAAAATTCATGATAATTAACTTACATCTTGCTTAAACAGAATCTTTCCCGATACTTTGGTACCTTCATAATTGGAATCAGCATGCATGTTGCAGTGAGCATAAACGTGTTCTAGAAAAAATAATTTAACAAAAAATGGCGTACCAGTCTAATTTGAGAATATTGCGTTATCATTTGTATAAAAAATATCTATTTGAAGATTGGTACGAGATGAATATACGATAACGAGCAACTGTTTACAGGAAAATGGATAAAGCTTAGAAAAGCGATCGTTGACAGAAAATACAAATGTTCACATGTTATACAGTATCTTAAAATGTAAGTTTTCAATGCCACATAGGCTAGTTTGAGAGGAAATATAGCAAAGAAAAATAAATAAAGTAAATTTCAAAGAAAATCAAAAGAGTATTAAGTTAGGAATACACATCCGCACAACCCCCTCCCCACCCCCTCCCACCTCCCTCCCCCCATACACACAAGTTCTGTTATTCTGTAGCGATTTCGATATTATATATACGAATACCCCACCCACTTTGATAACAACGGCTGTAAGAAATAATGTAGTGAGCCCGGGGATAGAGCAAGCTCCAGAATTTTGTTTTACCTCCTGCGTTTTCTCCTGCGTGTTCGGCATGTTCAGGCCAGTAATGGTTATACACCGAATCCATTTCCTTCAATGTTCTTATATCTCCTGCCAGGGGTCCGAAAAACCTCTTAGCATTGTTAATATCGTCTTTACTAATTTCGCCATGGTCGTCATCGTGTTGGTCGTCTTCGTGTATGTGGACAACGTAATTTTGATGTGTATCGTAATGATGATCATCTTGGTCGTTGTGCAGGTGAATATGGAGAGAACTTTCATCTGAAACGATTATAAACAGAAAAAAATCAGTTCACCCAAATTTATAGCTAAATTTAATTATTCATTGGATCAGAAAAGGGATAAATCAGTTACATCACTTCCATTAGAGGGCATCCTCTCCCTTCCCTCCTTGGTACTAATCCCGTACTAACCACAATTGTTGTAGTAATCTTGGCAGCAATCATTGTACTTCACACACGCTGGATTACATTGACAAGGGTTTTCCTGATCAAAAACTCCGCACCTGTTTGCGCAAGATTGGTCTGCAAAATAACGAAAAAAAATTACCAATCTAATAAATAATATACCATAGTCAAAAGAATAAAAATGTAGGTTTCAATGCCTTAAGCCCTGCTCTGTATAAAACATCCAATGTTTCACAGTCTACCTACAGCTTTGTAATATTGTAATGCTTACTGAAAGAGGCTACTATTGGACGGGATCTATTTCTTGAGTGGACACTCCTTTACGTGTAAATACGGTATATTCATCTCGCGCTTATTTCGAGCACTGAATAAATTTGGAAAAACAGATGGTCAGATATAAGTAAAACTGTATGTTGTAAGACTTGGCAAAAATAGTTCAAGATGTTTGCGATACAAAGTACATTGACGTGATAAAAGTATTTGACTATCTTTTTAACCCCCCGCCAATATGCCAAAATTAAAGTTCAGTAAGATCAATTCGGAAATGACAACTTGGATGTACCCGCACATCAATCCCTTTGATACAAATTCATTGTATTTCTGCAAATATTAAAATTCTTTACAGGATTCAAATTTTACTTGTACAAAAAGTTGCATAGAACAAAATGCAATCTAAATACAGTCACTTTTTTACAAATTGTTCAAAAGAACCTATTTGTTCAATGTTTAAATACCGTCTTTTCGCGATCCTTCAAAATTTCGATGGTAGATATGTACGTGGTAATGGTGGCTAAGTTCTTTTCTCCTCTGTGGATAATCGGTTCTGCTGTCACCTGAGATACATGTACATGAAAACAAAGGTACAAGAAAGATCACATTAAACATGAAGATACAACAGGGAACATTTTTAAAGTTGAAATTCAGAAAATATCTTCGATATTCATATAGTAATTGTTACATTCATCATACGATAATAATAGCAGAGAATTAAACTAAATGCACCACACTAGCATAACAGGCAACGCTTTTGTTGGATATGTCATCAAACTTTGATCAGCTATACATGCGATAATAACGCCAATTTTGCTAACGTTTGTTAGTTCATTTGTATCAACATGTTCCTTACCTTCAATTATACCTGCGTTTAAAAGGCCAATCACAAGAAACACTGAAAGTACTTTGCAACCCATTCTCTTTGCTATTTGATGTTGATGGACAATAAAAGTAATCTGAGAAGACAGTGGAGTGTTGATCAAATTCAATTACCCTGAACCTTATGTTTTATTAACTAAAGAAAGATAATGTCTGCAATTATTCTAGGGAGTATCAGCAAAGATAAATCACCAATAAATGTTTGTATTAATTTAGAATTTAGCTCTTCAGTTTGTTCGTTAGTAATTATAAAAAATATAAAAATCATTAAATAATGGTAAATATAGTTTTGACATTCGAAATCAATGTTTTTATGTGGGTTAACAATATTATCGTTAATGTCATGTTCTCCAACTGTATATGATTGCATTTCAATATTAATCAAATTTATTCACTGTACTATCCCCCTAAATTTTATCGCGATTACTTTTTCCATAAGATGGCAATTAATACAAAGTTATTCGCGTTACAGTCTCGTCACCTGTGCTTGTAATGTGGCCCAGCACTTGTTTGTGTGTGACAGTACTTGAACTAGATCAGAATTCAGGGTAAACTACAAACAAGATAGATAAGCAATAGCATAACCTCACCACAGCGTTTGTACAATATCTATTTTTCAATGATAAAAAACCACTGTGCCATCAAAACACAAAGTCTTGGCATCCAAATTGCATGTCAGTGGTGTGAGCAAAGCAAACAAAGGTCCAGACAAAAATATTATGATATCAACATCATTTTTGAAAATATTTGTTGTTTTTTTTGTTAATTTTGCTTGATCGAAGGATTACGTTATAAGGGATTGTTTTGGCCATAATTTTAATCGAGCTTTTTTTTTGGTGATTTATAGCCCTGAAAAAAATTTATATTTTTTTCAAAAGTATATTTCTTAATTTTTTTTACGTACTTGAGAGTAAAGTAAAAAAAAAATAAGTATTTAAATAAACTTTTAGAATCACGCTTGCAAATAAAAAATAAAACCTTTAATTTCTTATTATTTGTTTTTATAGATTCTCACTGTTTATACTATTTGGTATAAATTATCATCAGCATTTTTGTGCAACACAGTAAGCACGGTTACGTGACAACGATGAGTTATTAAAAAGTGTTTGGTGCTGAAACTTGCTACTGGAACAGAACAAATACGATGTTGCTCGTTGCTATATTAAACAAATCAAATATCTTTAAAGTTTTAGGAGCGAAATTTACGAATCATAGAAATATGTCTGTATGTAAATTTCAATAGGAGCATGTGTTGTCCCTAGCATGTGTTGTATCATAGGCTGTATTACTTTCATAGGCGTTTCTATCCATGCACCTTTATTGGTTTATTTTGTAACACAAAGAAATTAAGTAAAAATATACTGTAGAACCACTATAGCCATTTTTGAACTCCTTTTAGAACCTGTTGAACAGATCATATCAACGGTAAGATAAAATTTTCGATAGGTCAGCAGGCCAAAGGGTTAAATCTATAAAGATACATAAAATGCGACAAGAAAAAAATATTTTAATTTAAATGTCCGGCAGCAGGATACCATTTTTTTTTAATTTAAAGCTAAGGAAAGTAATTCTTAAAAAATGTCATTTGAAAACATATAATGTCCTCTTTATTATTATTACAAAATATATTGAATGAAATTCATGTAAAACGTAGTAAGGCAAAGTGTTTTTTTTACTCTGAAAATATTGATCGTCTCAATAAGCCTGTTCATGTTTTGTGTACCTTATTGTACTGCCCAGTTAATTGGAATGTACATCAGGAATAAATTTATCTATTAAAATCGTACGAGATCGAGGTACCAAGACTGTACACTCCGGGGTTCACTTTAAATTACACTGCTATCCTGTGTCCCGTTCTTGACAGTACGAATATATCGAATCATTTGTTTGAATTTTAAAACTTTTGCATGGCATCAAAGGAAGAAAACATGATTGAAAAACAACGTTAAATTAATCAGTTTTCGATACGTTAATGCAAAAATTAGCATTCCTCTTGCTTTCAAAGGCAAAATGTGTCACAATTTCCCCCTACCTTGACCTACACACACAACACGAAAATCACTTGATGTGGTCAATTGCCTGGGACCTTGGCGAGTGTTTGATTTCGCATTGGAACCTGGACATCGATCGTACGAGAGAACTTTGGCAGTAATTGATAGCAAAACAAATATTTGTCTCAAAAAGAAAAGTAAGGTATCGCATTATTTATCTGTGGGTTGATCTAAGGTCATCTGCCCATGTCTTGTATTTTTTGCCCCGCGTTCACCTTTGAGTCTATACCGAAAAGACTTTGAACGTCGCGAAGACAAGAATTACAAAATCAGAAGATTTTAGAACACATTGAAGTTGTTACAAATGGATTTCAAGTAATTTCTACCTATTGTGCAAGGCTAAAAAATTAATAATGCCTTGCAGAGAATGAAACTATAATAAATGAATCACATCATTGAAATAGATCATTTTTGTTAAACCCTTCTATATTCTAAACTAACACTATGCGAAAATATAAAAAAAAATATTGCAACCGTTGTTTTGGTAATTTTGTGGCAATTTCTCATCAATTCCAGTCAGTTTTATCGCATTAGTAAATATTTAGCGACCCAGGGTATACTATGTTTTAGGCCAATCACAGATAAAGTCCTGGTACCTAACCCGATCAGTTTTAGGGGATTATTTCGTCAAATTCAAAGATATATGAAAAATCAGGATAACTTTTAATTGCGCCGCTCTACTGTGAATGTTTCCCCATAAAATACTGTCCGATTCATCGATACCTATATAAATAGCATAATCTATATCACAGACAGTATCTTTTTCTTTCAGTGGATCTTATACAGTCATCATGAAGATCGTGTTGCTCATTGCATTGCTTTGCGTGGGAAGCTGTTTCGCAAAACCACGGGGAAAAGGTAATAAGATTATTTTATTAAAAAATTAATATGCATTGCACTTTTCAGTTGGTGGTACTTTTAATATATTTCATTGCCTACATTGTATGTGCGGGTGACAAACTTTTCATGAATATTCCAAATTAGTGGTTATGTTCTGTCCTATGAATTATCGCATTAAATGATCTAGGAGCAGCAAGGAAACAACCTGTGATCAACCGTAGTCACAGCAAGTGTGTAGTTAACTGGAAATGCATAACATTCATTGTTTGATCATTTTCATAGTTATAATAATTTTAGCTCCCTTTTTTCAGGGTACCGTGGAAAATCAAGCAAAATGTTCTATCGCTGGATGGACACCTTGCACCATTACTTTGATGATCATCATGATGTAGACGATGCGAGTATGTACCTCTTTTATAGTTTAATTTCATCATTATACCTTACTTTTTAAGTTAAGCATATGTGAGGGGACAGAGAGAGGGATAGAGACTGGAAAATGGCAAGCTATCTCGAACCTGTCTTGTAGAGAAAAAAATTATTTCAAAAGTAAAGTTATCGGTCATGAGTTAAAAAGAAAAAGTAAATAAATAATTAGAACAATAGTATTCATAGTTTAATGACCACTGGATATCTTAAAAAAATAACAATAAAAAATTACGCGACCGAAGTCATTGTAGTGCACGCTACTATTCATTACTATGAAGAATAACCATTGAAAAAATGTTTTTATACGTAAAATAAGAAGTATAAAATAAAAAAGAAAAGAAATTAAAAGTACTGCTCTTATACAGTGCTAGAAATTACGTGAAATTCGAGTATAGGTTATCTTTTGAATCATCTTTGACCCCGGCACCAATGCGTACCAAGTAAATTCATGCACATTCAGCTTATCTAAATGCGTCCCTGGCATATCTTTTTTCAAATACCTGCTGGATCGTTACATAAGCATATGTATGCCAATTATCCCATAATGTTTTAACTAAATAGTTTTATTATATTACTGTTATTTTACCACCGTAACTCATTTGCAAGAATATTCGTAAATAATATTTCATTATTTTTTTTATTTGCAGATTATATCTATGGTAAATGTGAGATGCATTATGATGACAAGCACGATACTGGATCTCCATCAAAACCAGAAGGAAACATTCTCTTAAAACAAAATGTAAGTTATAGCCGCCCCTTGAGAGACACATATTCATTTAAATCTCTGTATATTCCCTTGCTTCAAGAAATTCTCCCTCCTTTGCTTGTTTCACCAACGCCGTTTCACCAACGCCAGTACAATTCATCACTGCTTTCAATAAATATATCATTACAGAAAAGAAACATATTTTGGCCAAAATGTCTGCTAAAAATGTCGCAATGTTGTTGAAAGCCTAGCTTCTGTTTTGTAATTAAACCATATTTGAAATGTTATGGGAACTGAAAAAAAAAAATTAATTGAAAACGTATATGTTGTATTTCAGCCTCATGGTGGTTATATGGAAATGAAAATTGATCTAACAGGTTTTGATGTGGAAGACGAACCCCACAAGCACGGTTATGCTGTACACGAATATGGTGCTGACTCAATCGTAGGCGGTTGCAGTCATATTGGAAAACATTACGACCCGGGACATCATCATCATGGTCATCCTGACAGTGAAGACAGGTAAGGTTATCAACAACTGTATACTGCAGAGTAGATATAAAACCTCGCAATCTAAACGCTAAGCAAGCTACTTCACAAAACTCTAGTTATATCTAAATAGTTTAATTATGTAGAATTTGATTTTTATTAAAAGTGGTTACTATACGACCAAAGCATTGAAGAACTGTGATATTTTAATACTATGCTTTAAATTTACTCTGTGTCTATGTATAAGTGAAGACTGGTTTCTTCAAAACGGAACATTGACGATTCCATTAGCGACATACACTCTGCATCTCCAACCAAAATCTTGATTATTAGCCGTTCGTGCAAAACTTTTTTAATAGAAAATTGATGCTAGTGCTTACATCTCATTTTTTTAGACACGAAGGAGACTTGGGTAATCTTGTAATCATAAAAGGCAGTGTACATGATCAACATGAAGATAAGAAGGCTAGCTTGATTGGTGCTCACTCGATCTTCGGACGATCTATTGCGGTACGTACGAAAATATGACAAAAACAAAGTTAGAATGCTACAAACAGAGTGGGTCACCTAATCCGGCAACATACCTAGAAATGTTTAATTTTCCATTAGCCTCAGATTAATCGGTTTCTATCAGTCAATTTTAGTGGTCTGTTATTATGATGAGATTAATGTTTAGATCATCACGTACTTGACGCAGCTTTTCAATACAATTAAACTTCGTAATAAAATGGTTGACCTCCCTCCAAATAGCAAGTATATAATATAAAGTTCATTTGATTCCATTAATTCGAACCCCTAACTGGAAATTCTGGACCCGCCGCTTTGATTAACAATTTAGCACACCTTTTTGCATTTTAGGTCCACTCAGGGGAAGATGACTACGATACTACAACAGAAGATGGACACGAAGGAGGTACTATTGCTTGTTGTACCATTACCACTGCTGATGGTCACCTGTGGTATACCGATGAGACTGCCGATGAGCAGACAGTCCCTAAAGTCGAAGAGGAAGCGGCCGGTGCTGGGTATTAAAACCACACAGTCGGCAGTCTCACTGTGCATTTTATATCGCAGTATTAATTTTGTATCTTTCAAAATATCGATACCATAATGGAATGAAAAGAGCTGTATATCAGATGATGATTTATGAAGTCTTGGAGAATTAGCAACCAGTAATGATATAACTTTTGTTAATTACCATTGTACTTCACGCATATCGGGCGCAATAAGTTGTATGGAAAACAAACCCAAACAATACGTTGCTTGATTATAGTGAATAAATAAATTAAGATTTCTTGTATACAACAAATGTATTTTTTTTTATGTAAAACATATAACGCGGAATTGCATGATCGACATAGCAGAACATTATCTTTTCTTGTGAACATATCTAGTATAAGTATTATTAGGCTGAATAAACCCTCCGTTAGTGTTTCGTACCTTCTCATTTAATGTCTTTTCTTGAGTTAAATGAGAAGGTACGGAACACTCAAGGGTGAATTTATTTCGACTGATATATTTTCAGTTCAGATGTATGATTTCCAATCCGGGGGGTCACTCAATAGAAAATGATGACGGGTAGGCTCGTTTAAGGGGTGCATTATTACTATTTATTTAATCATGTCAGGGTCAAGGGTCTGCCATCTGGTGCCATCTAACTTAAGAGCTATCTCTCCACTTAGGGAACGTTTTTTCACAATTTCAAAGAAATTAGCCTTAAAAGAACTTAAAATATCGATTTAATAAATCTGATGCACAATGTTAAAATGATATCATTGCAGGGGATTATTACATGGATATTCTTCCTTATATTCTGGTCAAGGGATATTTTTTTTGATGATTTTTGTTTAAAGGATAGATATTTGGATGATTTTCGTTTAAAGGGGTAGATATTTTTCAAAATTTGCCTCCCGAGTAGGGATTTCTCAATTGTTTTGGTGCCTAGCATACTCGTGTGTAATCTTTTGTGGTAACCTTCCCGGGTGTGCATACATTTCCCCGGACAAATGTATGTATGGTTCTCGGATTTCTAACTCTAAAAATAAAGTATTTTTCAATGAACTGTGCTTTTTTGATTATGATTGTATTAACAAGTGCCAACCGAAAACAAATTATGTTGCAATAGGTGCAGAAAAATCTAAATAATTACACAAACCCTCGTTTCAATACTTTCCTTAAAGCCTAATTAAGCTTGATACATGTTTTTTTTACAAAATTCTTATTATTCATTCAAAGACTTCTATAAAATAATTAGATAACAAATCAAACAATAAAATTATTTCATAAAACCCGAATAAGTTGAATTGTGATCACGTACCTGCACACAATACATACGTATGATTAGTCCTTGATCCAACTTTGTTAGAACAAAATTTAACGTTGACCTTTGAGAATCAACTTTGACTTTCATATAATTATTATGATGACCCGTTTTTACACCTCTTTCAGGATAGCCTTGACAGAATATTCACAAAGGCACGACATGTAGGTACCTAGTTGCAAAGATATTTAAATTTAAGATAAAATTCGGTTTAACTTACCAAATCCGAAAGTATTTTTATCTGAACAACAAATCAACTTGCAAAAATCAATTTTGTCACTGGAAACCACGTCACTGCAGAACACATACTGACAGATTAATTATTATAGTCAAATTATAGAATGTACATACACATACAATGCATGATATCGGTACAGTTAGATGGAAAATAGGTAAGAAACGTTTTGTACCTAACATTTTTTTATTCTTCACTTGTTTTCAATTTGTTCCAAAATCATATAAAAGTGATAACAATTGTATGTCAGAATTCATATACATGTTTTCTTGAATAATTATCACAAATAGTGATGATAAACATAAAAAATATATTTATTTAATTTTAATATAAAAAATAGTTTAGAAAGATGTCCAGCATCTGACTATACAGACATTGCATCTTACAATATAGCATACACATCAAGTATCTAGTACACTACTGTATACAGATCAAAGTACAATATTCTACTAATCCATGCAGAAGCATTGGACACTTGTTTAATATGAAGTAATTGGTAAAATTTTCATAGAAATCGTGCATTACAAGCTTAAAAATCTGAAGAAAAAAATATATTATTATCATCTGTGTCCCAGCCACCAGTCTAGTGATTACCCTCATCTAGATAGAGTACGAATCCTGCTTGTGGTTACTTGATGAGTTGATACCTAATGTCTGGGGATATTTTTAATCCTAATTAGAAAATTTTCCATTCCATACTATACATATATCACAAAGGCTCTGATTGTCACTTATGCCAGAACAGTAATGGACTATTTGCACGCACTTGAGGGAGCTGCAATTAGACCCTTTCAATACCAGCATCCTTTAGTTATATACAAAACCTTACTTTTCTTAAATCTGACATTAGAAAAGCTTTAACCGTAGGAAATTTAACAAAATAAAAAAATATTAATAAATTATTGTTTATGTATTGATATGCTCACAAAAAGGAGGGTATTTCTTAGATCAAAGTACATAAGATTTTTCTTTTGGTTTTGGCTCAGCATGCAAGGGCAGCATTTTGTTAATGAATCCTGCGAGAGCACGCAGAACTATGTCATGCTACATGCTGGGATCATTTGGGTCCGAGACCAAGTGCATGCAAACAGTCTATTGTCGAATTTATAATATTATGATAATCTGCATGAGACCAGCAACTGACTTGTAGTTTGAGCATAATAACCTTTCTACCATTACTGTCCTTATAAAAATTTGCATAGCTTCTTTAAGTAATTACAAAAACTGCATGCAATACTACAATATACAATGCAGATGTAGTAAAGACTAAGATGGTCACATGTGCCATCATGACAAGATGATATTCTTCCTGAGCAACCATGGTTTTGACAAATTAAGAAAATGCATTAGACTTGCTCAAGTCCTTGTGAACTTAAAAAAAAAAAAAAAAAATATGTTTAATTCTCTTTTTTATGTCTTTTACATCAGAGTTTTTAATTATCTCGAAATTTTTTTTTTTTTTACTATCATATATATGGGTGTTTGATGGACGGCTAACACTCAACATATATATGATAGTAAAAAAAATTTTCGAGATAATTAAAAACACTGATGTAAAACACATAAAAAAGAGAAATATACATTAATTTTTTTTTTTTTAAAGTTCATAGGGACTTGAGCAAGTCTAAAAATGCATATATAAAAAGAATGTATCCACAGAAAGTAACCCTAAATTATGCAACATTCGAAGTTGTACATTAATGTATTTATTTATCACGTATACAAAGGTTTATTTAAGTACTACTAACCACACTGAACGACCGTCAAAATTAAAAGAACGATAAGCAAATGAGTATTAAAAGGAAACACGACCTAATTATGCTTCCATTGTTGGCAACTTCATTAGTTGGTGCAGGTTTTGAATCAACTGATGGCGGTATAAACCCAAGCAATGTACTTGGATACTCGTTGGTATCCCTGGCAGCACACCACATCTCAGGATCCATTTCTGAAATGGAACATTACTAAATAGTTTACAATCAGCACCATGCAACTATCACTCATATCAACCTGGTAAATAATTTAAATCATCCCTGTCCTTGCCATCATTAGCAGCACTGTTGTTGTCATAATATAAATCACCTCTGAACTTAGTCATCATTAACAGCATTGTTGTTCTCATAATATAAATCATGATCCCTATCCATGTCATCATTCACAGCACTGTTGTTGGCACAATATAAATCAACCCTGTCCTTGCCATCATTAACGGCACTGTTGTTGTCATAATATAAATCATCCCAGTCCATGTCATCATTAACAGCACTCTTGTTGTCATAATATAAATCATCCCTGTCCATGTCATCATTCACAGCACTGTTGTTGGCACAATATAAATCAACCCTGTCCTTGCCATCATTAACGGCACTGTTGTTGTCATAATATAAATCATCCCAGTCCATGTCATCATTAACAGCACTCTTGTTGTCATAATATAAATCATCCCTGTCCATGTCATCATTCACAGCACTGTTGTTGGCACAATATAAATCAACCCTGTCCTTGCCATCATTAACGGCACTGTTGTTGTCATAATATAAATCATCCCAGTCCATGTCATCATTCACAGCACTGTTGTTGGCACAATATAAATCAACCCTGCCCATGTCATCATTCACAGCACTGTTGTTGGCACAATATAAATCATCCCTGTCCTTGCCATCATTAACGGCACTGTTGTTGTCATAATATAAATCATCCCTGTCCTTGTCATCATTAACAGCACTGTTGTTGTCATAATATAAATCATTCCTGTCCTTGTCATCATTAACAGCACTGTTGTTGTCATAATATAAATCATCCCTGTTCTTGCCATCATTAACAGCACTGTTGTTGTCATAATATAAATCATCCCTGTCCTTGTCATCATTAACAGCACTGTTGTTGTCATAATATAAATCATCCCTGTCCTTGTCATCATTAACAGCACTGTTGTTGTCATAATATAAATCAACCCTGTCCATGTCATCATTCACAGCACTGTTGTTGGCACAATATAAATCATCCCTGTCCTTGCCATCATTAACGGCACTGTTG
>JAOXYB010043282.1:0-12662 GCA_028565635.1 Phoronis ovalis | reverse complement strand
CATACAAAGATGGCTTTACAACTACAGTAACTACATCATATGATGGGCATCTGTCTGCACCCGCAGACCTCTTGTTAGAATTAGGGAAACCTTGTTAATATATTTTTTCACAATGTGGTTTATAAGCTAGTTATAAATGGATGTCACAAAGCACATTGCTGTTGGGTGGTATTCTAGAAGCTTTGATTACGTGCACAATAAGCCTTTCTGGTGGTAACAAAAGGCAACTTATTCAACTGAACTAATTTACAGAGATTGTCCACATCTACTGTGCAATGTCCATGGTTACACAGAGCTTCTAAAACATTTCAAACTCTTTTATATGCAGTGATTCTCACCAAGAGGGAATCTCTGCTTGGAAAGCCAAGCAATAAATAGCAGGACCATAAAACTGACTGAACGCTGTTATTTAATTTCAGTTATATTAATAAATTTTAAATACATATTAAAATAGTTTTAAAAATAAATAATTGACTTTGCACTGAAATATTTGTTCCTGTTAAAAAGAAATATCTCCATCTAGTGCTTGTACATTAAATTTTGTAGTGTATTGTAAAGTGTTATGTGCTATGAAATGTAGGACCATACCACTAAATTACATTGTCCTGCTTTAATTTTTGGAAATGAAAAATATGATTGACATTTTTATACTCTTTTTACATCAAATACAGATTTTCAATATGTAACCCCTTGGGTACCAAACACTACATAATCAATACAAACATTGTGGCCTGCTATTAATCTGTGAGTTTAAAGGTGTAAACGTGTTTCAGAAAGAACTGATTGATTTTCAGAGTCATTGTTGGTTTTCTGTTTGATGAAATGGACATGTTTTATGTACATTTTAGCAGCTAATATATCTTCTCCCTAAATGATGACATTGTGCTTTATTTGGGAGATTGGATGTATAGACAACTTTGTGTATTCCTGCTGTTTTACATGTATCTGTATATTCATTTCTCTCCTTCAACTATCTAATCTAATACTTTTTCAGTCTTAAACTCTCTTGATATATACAATATCGTAACCATGTGTAATGCTTTGCAGTGGATGTCATACAACAGGTGAAATACAATCCTAAAAGAACAGTGGGTATCCTCTCTGACTTACAACAAGTTAGTGCAGCATGTAATAGTCTTCAAGATATGCTGGTGACTGTTTCACAATATGTCGATGATGTTTTGGTAAGTTTTATATCTTGCTGCTCACTTTTCGGCAGTTGATTTGTTTAAGTATGAAACTAGAATGTACACAAATGCCGGACTCTGGCTTAGCACAAATGCTCTCCAGAAACTGATGTTATGGCTTGTGTCAGAATGAGTATGATAATGAGTATTAAATAATAACATTTATTTGACACTGTAAAAGCATGTTACAGTTTTGCAAGATCCAGCTACTCTACACTTACTACTTACTATGTACAAAAATTGTAGATATGATATAGATCTAAAGATACATCAGTACTAAGGGGTTCTACGTCAAGAGTCATGTCTCAAATACGGAAGCATTTGCTAATGTATACTGAATTAGGTTTTTTGTTGAGAATATCTCAGTGAATCTTTCAGTGTCCCCAATTTCGTGAAAGTTTGTGATTTGGGTTTCTAGATAAGCAAAGTATCACAATTGGATGTCATTATATAGGGAACATATTTGCTTTATTTGTAAATAATCTAGAATATGTTTCTTTACAATATGTCAGACTGCAATCATGTAATCTTTCCCCTTATAAATTTCCAGGCTGGAAAGATTCCTGCTGACAGTACAATGGGGAGATTTTTACTAGACTTGGTAAGCTCTGTGCCAAAGATAGATCCAGATGAATTTGAATCTATGTTGAATTCTAATATGAAGGTGAGCTTATTTTAAAAATCCTTTTAACAGTAAGGTAGCAAGCACCATCATTAACCAGCTGTGCAGTATTGTGCTATCAGACTAAGGTAGTAATGAATGTTTACAACCCAAACTGTCATGTATCACTGCCACATTCACTCTTACTAGAATGAGAAGGATACCTATGTGTGAAGCAAGCCATTGTTGTAATTTTGTTACTGCAAGGTTCCATTTCATTGGGTATTTGGAAGTAATTGTCCTGAACCCCAGTTACTGATTACATCTCAAATCTCAAAGTTGCACCATCAGTTTTTCTTCAACATCACTTGAGGTTAGACTAAACACCTAGTTTTTTTACTATTCGCATTAAAAGATTTTCATAAGTGCAGAACTGTGGACTATATTAGAGCAGTTTTCTTAGAAGCATAGAACAGACAATTTTATGTATGTAGATGCTGTCCAAATGGTAATATTCAGAGCCTGCAATTAGAAAATATCATGTATTGGTCACATTGCAACTTTTTATGTCAGAAGCTTGGTACAGCCCATAGAGAGACTGGGGTGATTATAATATATAATAATCTTGGCTTTCTGTATCTGAATGGGCTTATCTAATTATAAGTCATATATTTAATGGAATAGAAAGAATAATGGTATTTCTTAATTGCTTTTTCTAGGACCTGCTTATGGTTGTGTACTTATCAAATTTGACTAGGACACAGCTGAAACTGAGTGAACAACTGACAGCAGTATAAAATGGACTTTATTGGTTGTACACAGCAAGTAAAGAAATCGTGAATTACTCTACATTAGAGAGCACTAGGAGATGTAGCTGATATGATAAGAATGATTCCATCTGATGATAATGTGCATTTACGTTTTTAAAGTAATGAGACATCTGTGCTACATCTAGGAGGCTCATATTCACAAATTTGTTAAACAACATCTTAATTAAAATAAAAAAGCATTTATTCAAACAATCTTTATTAGAAAAAAATGAAAACACTGTAACAAAACACAAATCCCAGATGTGGTGAAGTCAAGTTTGCCATGTTGCAAGTTTGTTACGGCATACGTTGTGACCTAGCAATGTATTCAAGGTTAAACTAGGTAGTAAGTCTGGGTGATGTTTCATTGTCCTAACTGATTGGATAGCAATAACTTGATTTTATGGTAAAGTTCATCTACTGACCCAGGTCTGTGATGCATATACTTGAGTCACGGTGGGAGAATATGCGTAATCTATGCGTAATGAAGTTAAGATTAATCATGTCATATTTCCGAATATTTCTGTTTTTAATCCAGAGTGCTGGGCACACTATTGTGAACAACTTGGTACTTGTTTTTGAGCAAATTACAGTTTCAAACGTTTTCATTGCACAACATCAGAAGCGCTCTCCTTGAGCTAAACACAGAACACTAGCTAAAAACATTTAAATTCCCTTGTTTATTTTGAAGTATTCCACTGGCCATCCTATTTCGCCTATTCTACCATTTTTAGCTAAAGGAAATTTGGAACCTGGTGACGGTCTGTTTAGGTATGCTAACTGGCTTGTTCTCTCCTGTGAACGAGACCCGATACCAACAAACTGGGGATCATTACACGTTAACACCCGATGATGACGTAAATTTTCTGGGCCTGAAATATTTTAAAAGTATTATGATTCCATATAGTTTGAAACTGGAAATATAAATTTCTATTACATCATTCTATACGAATGTAGAAAAAGAACACGATATCAATATGTAATAAACAACATTGTTTACCGTTGTTTACACAATTTATTTACAAGCAGTAGCGAACATTATTGATTATTTGAATCTAAAGGAACAATACTAAGTAGTCTCGACTCAAAAAATATGAGAGTTGAATTTGGAACACCCTGTATGTACATGAAAGAATCGCTGAAATCGTGATGGCAATAATTATAGCTTGTACCTGTGAAAAGATTCGCCGGTGGTCCTGGAATCACATCGAATGGTCCGTAATTAAGTACAATAGAATGAGATCTCCCATGACCCGCTGGTTGACTGGTATGGGTTACTGTGGACTGCGGACGACTGGTTTCAGACATGTTCCCTGAAAGCGAAAACGCAGAGTAACATATTTATAGTCGGGGATTATACCGGGATTATAGTAGATATGATATACGCGTCGTTCACGTCTCCATCGGCACCTATACATGTAAAGGCTTTGAAATATGAGAAATAAATATTTTGATAGTGTACATTATTTCATAATAGAAATAAACAGTATTTTGGACGCAGTTTTGAACCGCACAGGTATTTGTAGTATATAAAAATTGATAATAAGTTGGCTCTTGTTTTGAAGTTCTCTTCTAGGATGGTCCAATTTCGACAATTTTAGTACACACCTGGCTGGAGAACTGGTCCGAATTTTTAACCTCGTCAAGAACACAACTCAATCTAAAATATATGGAAGAAAACCGTGGGTCCGTCCCACTTTCTGCTTACCAATTTATCCTAGTCTGTCGAACAGTTTCGCCTCCACATGTAAACACAGTTACGCTGAACCTACTAGTCTACCTCACGACCGTCTGTGACACTCTTGTACCCGATTAAACTTAAAGAAGCATAGGTCGTATCTATGGAATTAATATAGTATTGATAAAGCCATATTATGTTTGCATACAGAGAACTATGAATGCTATCGTATAATGCAATTATTACAGGTTATAATAGCATGAAGCAATAAAGGTTTATTTGAAGCATAATGAAATTTTAATGCATTTTAAACCCTGAAGCATGTGAAGTGAAGAAAGGATCTCGATTTTTTTATAAATACTTAACGTGTAGATATATAGCTTACAAATATTATTCTTGCAGATTATTGCAGGAAATATATTTTTCTCGCATTTTGATGTCCACAATACCTGAAACTACAAACTGAATATTTAAAGATTAATTTTCCTTTTATTATAGCGAATAATTATTGTGAATAATTTTAAAGATTTTAGTGTCTGCAGTAACAGTGGCATCATGATAATCACTTAGGACAAGGTGACACGCAAAATTTTTTTTGGGGGGGATGGGAATCGGTAATAAAACGGATTTCCCTGCCTGTTTTGCCAAAAAACAAACAAAAACTAAATACCTTTGCAAATTTCCAAAGTATCTCTAGTATACTTTTTAAATTAGCAGCTTTTTGATAATATTGTTACCTTCTTATATGGTACGTCATATCTTTTCAAAATCATATTGTGTTTGGTAAAAATTGTAAGGTATAACATTTGTTAGATATAACTAGTATTGAAACTCTATAGCTAATCCTGAGTGGAGAAAAAAAAAGAATTATAGCAAATGATAGATTTATTCACCGTAATGTCCAGTCAACTGAGTGTATTTCGAACAACCTCGGATAATGAGCGCAATGCCGAGAAGAGATTAATTTATTAGCATATAAAGATGGAAACAAGATATTGGATGTACGTCAAATTTTCCGATAATAAGAGAATTTGCTGCACTCAAGTTAGTTCAAAATCCATGTTTTATGGTCGACCGAAGGCCATCTACATCTCAGTTATTTGAATTCATATATCATCCAAAACACCCTTTCAAATATGAAAACATGCAGTTGATCTAAATATAAATTTCTCAGTATCTGTATATTATAGCACTTGGTGATAACACTTGATTATGTATCTATATCTATAAAATTGCAAAAAGGCGAACAGTTAAATATAATTATTCAGTATTAATGCGAAGGAAGACATGTCAACACTATTTGTTATTAAATACAAGTTTTAGTTTTTTTTCAAATATAATTATTTGAAAAAAGATATGCACTTCATCTATCGACAGGAACATATTCTTTACAACGTATTCTAAAGAACTAAAGCGGGTTTTTGAGTTCACTAATGCGTTTGGCGAGTAATTCAACGTCATTACTGTAAAAATTGAAAGGATTTGCGTATTTTGTTTGGTTCTCTTTTATGTTAGGTTATTTGAAGGGAAAAAATATTGTCAATAAGGTATATTTATTTATCTTATATAAATATAAGTTAGCAGCAAATGCGGGTCAAGTCCAGTAAAGTGGACGAAGCAATTCTTTCACATTGCTTTCGGATTGTCTGTGCACTATTATTTTCAAGAGACTTCCATGAAGATTTCTTTTCTTATGCGAAATTTTGAGGAATAGTCTATTTATTCATTGGAAAAAGTTTGTTATTCTGAAATTCAGAGGATCACGCAAAGGATTGGATTAACTATGGCGATTTTAAAAAAATTGTTTCTGCTTCTGGCAATAGCATCAAAAGCACTAATTCCAGAAGGTACGTAAAACAAATGAAATTAATCACACAGTTTATACCCTAATCTTTACAAATCATCTGGATATACAGTATAGTTTGAATTTGACCACATGACCTGATAAAAAATGACCTAATACTTTAAAAAACATAACTAATTATAACAAGGAAAAAGTGTTAAATTCTGAGAAACTATTTTCTAGGTATACGGTATATGTAAAGATGATTTGTGCAATGTTTCAACTTTGACTTATATTTTTTTAATATTAAAATTCCCCAAAATGATCGCTTTTTAGATTATAAAAGCAATTTTTACTTTATATCTCTTAGATTTATAAACTGTAAAATATAATAGTTTCAAAAATGTATACCTTAAGCATCACTTTATTTTGATCATGAATATCAGAACAGTAAGCTATCGTCAAATAATAGTATTACAGTGTATCTCGAGCCGAGAATAATATGGTACCCATCCCAAATAAGCATCTGCCTGCGCATAGCATTATTATTGCATTTTTTTTATTTATACATTATATAGTATGATTATTTTATAATTTACAGCAACACACATATTATGCTATATTTAATTATATGCCTAAAACTTCTTATTGTACATTAAAAAATATTTGCCGTACCAGTACAAAATTGATAATTTTATCGAAATGGTCTGACAAGTCTTTTTTGGTTCTACAGGCTACTAGTTAATTTTTGCTTGTTTTGTAACTGGGTAAGAAGGTAAATAGGAATGCTTCGTCCAAAGCAAAAAAAATACATAATCTTAATTATTACCATTTCACAGTCATTGATCTGATATAGAAAACATCAGACCATTTGCAGAGAACAGAATTAAAACTATGAAAATATAAAATAAGACGCAATGAAAGCATTTCTGAAATGATCTACTGTAATACTAGATATTACAGAGCTGGCTCATTCCAAATTGTTGTAAATGTATAACTTCCAACCCAGGCAAATTGGATATATTTCATTTCCACCTCTGCAACATCTTGGATATAGTCAGGGCACATAAAACCCGCCAACACCTATATCTTGAGAAAAAAAAATCGCTTTGTATTTTTTCCTTCGAATAGACGCTCTAGGCGTCAAATTAACACCTCGCCCATATATATATTAAATGAGGATTTCTTAAAAATTTCAGTAGTCCTTCAATTGTTATACTTGACTCACGTTCTAGGGCTCGAAATTTTCGTCTCCTATATAGATGCAAAAACTGATGCAGCCAGATTTTAAGAAAAGCGCACTCTACTCCCCAAAATCATCCCTTTATACTTAAGGGCTTTAACAGGCACATAGCTTAATTTTTAATTACCAGTTTTATATTTTCTAATAGTGTAAACAAAGTTGCCCTTTTATACTAAAAAAGGGCTTCACCTAGAAAAAGTTACTTTTACACAACTTCAAAACGAAATGTGCTAGAGCAATAATATTTAGCAGGAACAATAAATCAAGACATCAGAATAGGATTAACATTTTTAACAATCGAATATACATGAGAGAAGCAAGTTAGTGAGTTGTATTCTGTCTTCTTATGTTAAAATTGATTTCGTTAGCAGTTATGGTGACCTAAGATAAATTCAGATTGATGAAAAGTTGCCCGTACGTAAATAAATGGAAATTCCCGGTTCGCACTTGTTCTAACAATACTAATTTTAAAACTGAAAAAAGATTCGGTCGCGATCGGTATGGATTGTTTTCTTTATTTGGCTAGGTAAAGTCATTGAAATTGTACCAGTTCGTACAAAACACCATAAAACATGAAATTGTATTTGTTATCAGCTCTTAATTATTTTTAAAATAAACTATATATCAGTAGGTAATATAGTATAAGTAAGAAATTGTTATTTTCATGTTTTTAAAAGCAAATTTAGAAATGATCACGTACCATACTGTACCCATGTATCAGGTTTCTTCTAGATATGTTGCTGCTAGTGTATCACAGATTTAAAGTTTAATTGTGGTGTGCATGTAAACATACAAAACAAATGCACAAAACACCCAAAGTAAAAGGCTTCACATTCCTTTGCAGCATCAAATACTACTACTACTGAAGATCCAACGACTACTGGAAGTGAAGTAAGTACAACGATTGGGAATGCACTAACAACAACAACATCAATCGAGCCCGTTACTATTTTGTGTGTAAATGGAACAATAAACGGGACGATAAATGGTACTGAGTGCACAACCCAAGCAGTACAAACGACACAAGCAAATACTACTAGTCCTACTGCACAAGCACCAGCCTCCACTCCAACAGCTAATTCTACAGAGAATGTTACGGCAGAAACGTCAACATCTGCTACTGTTGGAACTACTACAGCAGGCCAGGTAAATCATTTAAATTAGCGCATCTTTATGATATTTGCGAATGTTTCTTTGACAATCCTGTGAATCTGTTCGGAATAGCCTGGTTTGTCAATTTTTTCTCATGGCATTCAAATAAAATAAAATGATTTAATTTCTTATGGTTGGGGTACTTTGAAACATTATATTTCCATGTTATGAAAGTAAATATTTGTTTTAGGCGACTGGAACTTTTGATAAAGATATGTTGTTCATTATCGGTGTTGGTGTAGTATTTGTATGTTGTATGGTGATAGCAGCTGCAATTTTAATAGTGCATAAGAAAAAGCAGAAGTTTTTAAGAGTAAATCCGGCATTAGTCGAAAAGGGTCAAGTAACTCCGAAGGATACACAAAGTACGGCAAAAGGAAAGACTGAGAAACCAGTTGAAAAAAAGAAAGAAAATGGTAAGAAAGACAAAGGCAAGGAAAAAGAAGGGAAAGATGATAAAAAGGAAAAGAAAGATAAAGAAGATAAAAAGGATAAAAAAGAAAAGGGAGATAAAAAGGACAAAAAAGAGAAGGGGGATAAGAAGGGGAAAGGCGATAAAAAGGAAAAGAAAAAAAAATAGATTTTCCGAAGTCGGACAATATTTTTTCGTTTTTATTTATTGTTTACTTGTGAATTGCTCGTTTATAAAAAACCTGAACAGGGTGATTTTTGAGGACCAGGAGCATAACGCGTTTAGGTTAGAAAATCGGCAATTTTGGCCAAAGAAGGGTATGTTTTGTAGCCTTGGCCTTTCCTAGGGTTTATTTTTCACAGTGAGCCTAGACTAGCTTGTTTTGGGTCCAAATTAGAGTGTAATCTTGCTTGGGGTATGACTTACGCGCGTAGTCTTTCAAAGGGTACCATTTTTAATGTCTGGTCTTGGATAGAGTACCAATTTTCGAGCCGTCTAAACCACTTGCTTATCTAGAGGTCATTAACGAGCATGATTACCCACATTTTACTTGATATTGTCCAAGAGTGCCCCAAGGGACTTCTAACATCTGTAGTGGATATAAATAATTTAAAATGTATAATTATCAAATCAGTTGTTACCCAACTTTGCCAATTTCGGTAATTGCAAGATGGAAATTTTTCATATTTTAAATAACAGGAGCTATATTTTTTGCTGCCGAATTGCAGACGTGAAGAATAAAATAATATTGTTGCTATAACAGGTACTCGTTAAATTTCTTGCAAAACATAAAAAGATTATGCTTTTCTAGTGCAGATGATAAAAGTCGTCTTCAAATGGCATAAAGAGAGTAGGACCACCAGGCCTGGTCAGTAGTGCTCATAGTGTATTTTAATACATTAAAATATGCACTTTTTCTACTTTTCTCTCCCTTTTTGGGGTTAGCCGTGGTGACCCTTTTTATTAAAAAAGTCTGCAATTTCGCTCAAAACATCATATCAGAGTTTTAAAAAGTCTTTTTTATGAAAACGACAATGAGATTCCTTTGCTTAAGGGAAGATTGCCAACTCCTAGCCTAGCTTCTACATGTTCTCACAGGTTGGTCTGCAATCAGGTATAGCAAAAAAAATTTCAATACCAACAAGACAAATGAAGTGTAGGCTAGAGACATAATTATCTTGAGTTGTGACTATAATAAGAATTAGCATAGAAACAATAGACAAGATATTATAAAACGATTTAGTACCACTGAAGTGGATCGAAGAGAAAATCAATTATGCACTTATATACCAAAATGCACGTAATGTGTAACAGATAAAGTTGCAGTGACAGGATTAAAAATTAATGGAATTGTATTAATTAAAATTGTTTTATTTAACGACTATCTAAACAGTAGCAATAATATCACAGATCGGTTTCATTTCTTCAGACTTTTGCGTTAAAGACTTGTAAGATGCATTGTTGTTTGAAGTCCTTTCGCTAGCCCAAATTAATCTCTGATCGGAATAAGATTTATTTGAAGACGCATTCTGATTGGGTTTGACAACATTTCCTTGTTTTAAGTTATACTGGTGATGAACAAAGCCGTTATTTTCATGTTTGCGCATTGTAGGGTTAGTTTCCTCATTTTGAGATTTTTTGTTTTCCTGTAATAGCCATGTTCTCATACGGCTCTCTGTCAAACTTCCACTCGTACTTGTATCTGTAAAATACAGACTGAACATTATGATAGGAAAATTAATCATTTTGTAAGCATGATATAGTTGTGGTCACAACCTATCCCAGGTAAATCATTCACATTGCTGTCTTTATTGGAGCTAACGAAAGAATACCACTACGATTTTGTTATGCATAAAGGTAATACTTGAATGCATAGCAATTATGTAGGAGGTACATACTGGTAAATTATGTAGCTCATCGATATACCATAGCTACATGAAAGGTGATTATGCAATCGTCAGTATAGTACGCCATTCATCACAGGCAGAGATAGCCGTGATCTAAATAACTGCTACCTAATGAATACCAAATACCACCAAAGTGGTATTCCTTTGCTAGCTGTAAATATAATCGTCTTGTTCGTTGTTGAATAGTTATTTTTAAAATAGCCAATTACTTTATTGCAATATAGAAATTAAATGAAAAGAGCATTCGATATTATGGAGAAACAAACAGACACGCATTCCAAACTATATGTTAGAGAGACAAAACAAGTTACAATGCCAAAATATATTTAAAATAAGAAACATACCGAAAGTAAACAAAAATAACTTAATGGCTATAACGCATTCTAAGAATTCTAGCCTGAAACAATAAAACATTCAATAATAGACAGTGCAGTGACCAGCTGTACAATCAAATATTAAAATGATAATTTATAACGCCAGGTCATGTACCGTAACCTATACTCCATAGAAGTAACTTTACAAACACTCAGACATGAATCCTGAAACGGTGGAGAAGCTGTATTTGATTGTGTGAATATAGAGAAACACACATTGATTTTATTTTACGGCCGTCAATTGAAATTTCGTTAGCATGGTTATAATACTTTAACTAGTTTTCACTCTTACATTTTAATTATAAGTTAACATTTTAATCAGTTCAACGAAAAACACGATAGAAGTAAAATCCCAACGGTACTGTAGTGGCAAAAACTATACAAAGGGTAAGGATTTTCTGAATGTGACATTGTGCCCTATTGCGCTGCATGTACGAATAGCAATTATTTTAAAACTACATTCTACGTCTAATTAGCCAGTCTCCACGCAGCAGGGTTATCGCATTTTACAAATCTCATTTTGTACACGGTCTCTAAACCAGAAAGAGGAGAGTGCGGTTAGAAGTGCTGGGAAAATTGATATAAACCCGTGATCTAATCGCTATAGTCTAATATTGATACCTGTGTTGCTGAAGGTGGGCAGAAAAAGCAAGTGCACATGTAAAATTATTATGCTTACTAATGTCAAAGTATAATAAGTAATTTTAGAATATATTTGCCTGCATGAATCAATTCGTGTATGTTACAGCGTGAAAATAATAACAGGAAATTAGGACAGGTTGATAGGAGCTCTACTGTTTCTTGTTTTTACTATTAAAGAAATAAGCAAAAAATACATATATAAGCAACAGCAAAGTTAGGAGTGTAGTAGCCCATCGTTTATACGGTATTGCTGTGAAGATCAGTTAGATTTACAGGTGTCAAATCAAAGCACATATTGCCGGAAAAAGAGGCTAAAAGTCCATATATGGTACACTGGACATCAATGTCAATTCCTGTAAATGTAATTTTTTTATTTTTAACAAAATATTACCTTCACTATCTGAAATTACAGCCGTTTCTCGAAGTTCGCAGTTATTGATAATTCCATCAGTATTTAAACTTCTAGAATCTGGTGAGCTACAAGTACAAGACAACAGACAGATTGGTAGACAGAACAATTCACGCAGTCATATTTAATTTTGAGTTGACTGATTAATAATAATTATGATTTAAAATTATAACGTAACTGGCCGGCGTAACTAGCAGGCCTTTTATTACCTTTAGCTGAAAGATAGGCAAAGATATTTTCTGATAATACCGTTCCGGTGTTAAATTGTAATTTTATTCACCATTTGTTATCATTATCACATTGTCACTTTTACATTTCACAATGTTAATTCTTATTAGAAAAAATATTGAATTTATGATCATTTATAGTGAATATGTATATCTGTATGGTAATATGTGTGTACATATGTGTGCGTGTGTCTGTGTGCGTGCGTGCGTGCGTGTGTGTGTGTTTATGGTGTTTATA